>JAPTMW010000016.1:12505125-12518039 GCA_029822955.1 Ostorhinchus angustatus | reverse complement strand
ATATTTTTACACTGCATAATTAACACTCGGAAATTTACTGTGTATGGGCTTATTGGTGCTTCTTCCATTTATAGCAACACACCCAAGGATGGTAGCAAAATGCCCCCCCAATAGACAATTACCTTAACATAATGTTCAACAATATTAGATCAACTAAACTATTATGTCAAATATCACTGAAATGAGCATGCTTAAGATTAGAACAAATGTATTTCCAACAAACCAAACTTTTAAAAAGTTGAATGAAAGTAGGAGCTATTTGTCTTCATTTGAATGATATGTATGTGGAAAAAGTGTGAAATTATAACAAAGTTTAAGAAAACAAAAATGCATTAGTGTGTAAGGGTTACTGTGACCTTAAAGTTGTGTAGCTGCTGGTGAGACAATCACAACTTGGAAAAAGTACCGTACAAAGACCCAAAAGATGCTGGGTCAGACAGACTGGAGACCCACAGGCTGCATATGAGGTTCTGGATGATGTTGAATCCATTACATTATATTTATTGAACAACCACTGCCAACTTGAGTATTTTGTGCTTTTGTAGTATTTATTTGTCACACCCCCAGTGTCTAAAGGCCTTAAGGCTCGCCCAGGGTAAGTAAAATGCCCAGGGCAACTATGTCTTGGAATTTACCTATACACTCATGTATGAGGTAAGGGGGAATTATACATGTTTTTTTATTATTATTTATTTTTTCTAGAGTTAATTATGGAAGTTAGTAGTAGTTCTTTCTCATCATTGACTGTGTTTACAAGCACATCAGTATACTAGGGGGATTTTGTAGTATCCTATCTTTGTGTTTGCAAATGTAAATGTCAAATCCCAATTTCAGTCACTTGGGTCAGACCTTATCCTTATCCAAAGATACTGGAGCATGTTAATACGTTAACTGTACTGTCATGAAAGTGAAGCTGGGTTATTGTGAGAAGAAGCAATTATTTCTGCCAAAAGGAATTTATTTGGTTCAATAAAATGATGTGTTGCAGAGTTTTGTGCAAGTTTGAAAGCACGGTGCAACGAAATGGGATTGTTTTTGAAAGGCAGGTCATGTCAAGATTGTCAAAAATGTCACCTGAGTTTTATAAAGGAGTACAAACATCCCATTTGCATAGCTGGGAGACTACAGGAAGCTTCTGACAACTGTTATTGAACTCAATGATTTACTGTTGTTATGCGATAACCACTGAGAGATAAAATGATCTGTATAGGGACAAATACGAATTCATTTCAATTAGAGTAGATTTGACAGCGTGTCCAACCAGGCAGGGTCACCACACTCTTCTTTTTTCTTGACAGCTGTTCTCCCACCACCATCCTTCCTCCTTTGCCATCTTCCTCTCAACACAGATTTTTTTTTTTTCCTCCTCTTTCCTTCTCGAACCACTGGCTCCCCATCTTCATTTCTCTGCCTCACCTTTGATGTTTTCGCTGCATCCTGCCATCATCTCCTCCGTCTCTTTCTGCCTAGTATCTTAAACAGCTGAGTTTCATTTCATTCGTCTGGTCCTGCTTTAAAGCCTCATAATCACACACTCACATATACACCATCTGTACAGTGACCTGACGACTACAAACACTAGAGCTGTCTCACAGACTGTCATAAAACCAACCAATCCAAACCTTTATGTGTGTGTGTGTGTGTGCGTGTGTGTGTGTGTAGACATGTGTGACTTGATATTAGATGACACCAGTGAAGCTCAGTATATTTGTTGTGTTCTCCCCAAATCCCATTAGTTTAGAGCAGTATGAGCAAGTTTCTCTGCACTAATCTGATTCACTGGAGAGTCTTATTTCAAGCTGTAGTTTTATTAGATTCTTGTTTCCGGAAAAATCAATGAGTTTGTCAAACTGAAACTTCGATGGTAAAGTGGATTAAATTGGACCAGCTACATAAAAGTCATTATAACATGATCCAGACTTCTGGCTGCATGTCCCAAGTGTTTAACTGTAGTTTCAGATGTAAATAAGCACAACTAACTTGTGTTAATCTACTAATCTACATTGCTTTGCTGGATTTATTGTATTCTTGCCCTGATTTCATATAAATAAATTCAACTATTTTCTTGTATTCTTAATAAAAATAAAAAGGAAATGTCTCCACTTGGATTGAACTCAGCAAATAGTTCCGAATTTTCATTTGAAAATTAATTCTTAGTTCTTTAACCCAAATTTATGCAGTGAGTTGCATTCATTTCTTAAACAACCATATTGAATACATCATGGAAAAGGTATAACTGTGTTTCAGAAGGGCCAATGTATTGAATATATTACATATTGAGCAAAGAAATCATCAAGGGAAACACTCCGGTACACTCTGTTCTAGACAAAAGATGAGAAAACGTAGCAATATCTTTGGTTGTGGTTAAAATAAAAAAATTTAAAAAATGGTGGTACTACATTGCACAATGAAAGTATTTCAGAAATAGCCCGAAGGAAAATAAAAATAAACACAGAAAGGCTGATAAACATTGTCGTATACAGATACATTAACCTAAATGCACACAAGCATAATAACCCTGCTTAACCCCTGCACATAACACAGAACATAATAGAGCATAATGTCCAATACCCACAATGCAATGCGGCAAGCACGCCATAATGTATTTTCCTCTTTTTTTGTTCATGTACAACAGTAGCTTTTCAGACAGATATTAGTCAAACCACTGCTTTTGTGCAATTAATGTTTTTAAGTTTGAACTGTTGTTGAGTATTTGAACACATTATATTCAAATCTTACAAAAACAAAAAGCAAAAAAAAAAATCTAAAATTTCCACCCACACACACACACAAAAAGAAATAACCTTTTTTCCTGGTCTTGTGACCAAAGACAACCTGGGACAAATACCAACAGCGCCAGATATTTGGTTTGATGATCTCACCATGTGACTTCTGCTATGCTGTTATAACCTAAGGCTACTTAACAACCAAGACACCACAAAGTGATCGAAACATAATTCAACATCATACGTACATTTATGCAGCTAAAAATACTAACCACAACAGTCACAATTGTATGTTCATTCTTCTCCTCCCCCTTTGACTTTTGAGGTTTTACTTTACACATAACAGTACAATCATTAGCAGTTTACTATTATAGTGACATAGACAGACAACATGCGCTGATGACATTTAGTTATTGTGTCTTTACTTGTGTCGCAGCCTGAGATTCAGTAGAGTTTTTCATTACACAGTCTGCCTATTTGTCGTACTGAGGTTTATTAGATCCCTGTTGCAGAGGGTGGATAGTGATGAACTTTGAAGACATGGTGGTGAGGCTGTTTGTCAGCAGCAGTTCTGGAGTCAAGAATAAAACTTTAACTTCAAATTTTTAGTTCAATATTGACAAGATGTTGCTAAGTTCTGCTTGTCATAGTGATGTGATTTGATTGCCTGCTCTTCCATAACAACACCATCCTCTATAGAAGATACTGTGCCAGACAAAAGCCCCAGAAGAGGCACTGCTGACCTTGTTGTAACATTAGTCACTGCACTTTGCCAACTTGGTGATACTGTAAAAGCATTTTAAAATCATGAGTCATAATACTTTCAAAGAACAATGTTTCACAAAAACCCCAAACACTCAAGTATAGTTTAAAAAGTGCCTCTGGACATGAACAAAATGAGATATTGGGCTGTAAGTGCAGTATATTTTTTAAGAGAAATGAGAATTCCCAGCCATGTTCATGGCATCATTTGCTGCAGTGCAGGCAGAAGAGAAAAGTTGTTTAAAACTTTCAAATGTGCAGAGTGAAAATACCATCCCTGTCCACTGAACATTCTCTAGATGCTAATGCAGCTACTGAAGCTTGAAAAGAAGTAAGAGTGTTATGCTACAACGTCCCCATTTTCTCAACAACACAGAATGCTTGTGTTGGTGTCGGTACAAAGGTGCCATCTGTAAAACATACTGTACTTCCTGCCAAAGAGACATCTGTCTTCTGCACCTTAGAACACAAATTCACTTGTGTAGCAGGCATCTGACCCATGTAGGTAGTAGTGTGGTGCAGTTTAAAGGGCTGTTATGGCACCACAGGCGAGACCCTGGGTTCAGCTCCACTTGTGTCCAAAAATGATTAAGAAACACATCACTGAGTCTTGTCCATGCTCCAGATGACATGTTTCTTCCACTCTGACCGTCACTCCTGACAATCAAGTCCTGCCCGGCGGCTGCTTCGCTGTCTCTGGTGACAGTAAGAAGCGACAGTCGGGATTAGACTTGGGAGTAATTTTGTTAAAAACAAATGTTGCCTGCCATTTCACAAGAAACATGTCCCATAGTCCAAACAAAGAAGCTCAGTGGCGTGTATAAAATGTTTTCAGTCAACAGTGAATCTCTGTAAGATGAACACAGGAAGAGTTTAGTTTGTGCACTTTGTGGAGTTAGTCTATACACTGGATTTGATAGTGATGATAAAAGTATAGACAACCATATCAAAGACCCTTACTTACATTTAGAAGACAGATTTAGTCAAACATTCAACATGATACACATAGTACTCACAAATGATAAAAGTTGTTGAATTATAGTTTCAAACAAATGAAAATAGCATACAAAATACTTTTATATTCATTTCAACTCTATGAATGAAATGACCAGGACTCACAACAAAAATAGAGTCCTATAAGATAAAACCAAACAGTGCCGGTGTGAGTGGCTCCTAATGAACTAAAATAATAAAGCATGTACAAATGTTTGTTCTAACCCACAAAATCCTCGTAAACAAGTGATATCAGCACCAGAAAGTCCACTGAGTGTCTGTAAATTAGATAACATTATGTAAGTAACATGTAGCTAAATGGAAAGAATACTGTGCAACGTTATGGAAGGCAATTCAACCTCGAGATTAAGTGGGTTAGACTATGGGCCACAGAATGAGAGAAACCAGACTTAAAGTATGGAGTTAACTTGGTTAATAAATCAGATCTGTTTTTTGTGGGTTTTTAACTTTATACATAAATCATATTATACTCATTCTCAGTATCATTAATTTAGCCAAATTACATGTAACCTTTGTATACTTTCATTTTAGTGCAGACTGTGAGCTCTGTTCATCAAGGCCACTTGTTCTATCTGTTCGTGTCCTGGAAGCAGGTCCATGTTATTCCTCATATGCGTTGATTCTCACTCTGTATCAGTTAATGGCATACATTGTCTCTTGATAAGGACTGACATGCGATGTACACACAGCTGTATCAAGCTGAAGGTGCCAGCCTGGCTGGAACCGGTTTCGTTTTAATCAAACTAAACGTGCATCAGACTTAGTTGTACCTAGACACTTACGTAAACATACATGTGTAAACAATTCTGAAGACAACCATAAGAACAGATGTTGTAACAAGACATGTAGAATTCAGAGACTGAGATGCTGTCTGTGTGCCTGATCAGTATGTAGCGAATAAAGTTCTTCTATGAAACGATCCTTTAGTTTATCGTTGTTTTGTCAACAACGACATTTTTCAACTCCAACAATTTCTTTAACCCTAACTGATTCAGTGAACAGCTTCTCATTTCTTTAACAACCATTAGTTTGATAGAGAATCAAAAGTGGACTGTGTATCAGTGGTAAAAGGTCATGTGGTCCGATGAGTCCAGAGTGACGGACGCATCAAGGTGAGAACAGAGACAGATGAAGTGATTACCCATCATGCCTAGCACCTACTGCATAACCCTGTGGGGACAGTGTTATGATCTCAGGTTGCAACGTTACATGTCCAAAAAATAATGGAAATAAATAATATGAGACCAAATAAACTAATCAAAGCAATGTCACAGTGAATGGGTGCCAGCCTGAACATAACCAGTATCCATTCAAATTAAAGAGAGAACAGACAGTAGACCTGCTCATAACATCATTAAGAGGACTTTCAAGCACACACACACTACTTAACTAGAGATAGAAATATAAACCAGCATTGATAGGCCTTTTTTCAATAGAATTTGCTGCTGATCGTGGTCTGTAGTGAGTGTCAAGGCTACAATTATGGAGGCTATCATGGCTCTGTCTTGTTTCCATATTTTCTGGCTAACACTGTATGAGCGACAGGTGATGAGGGCCAGGTGTAATCCTGTAGCAGTGAATCACAGCACATACGTCCCAGATGTCCAAAAAGAGCTCAGATGTGAGCTGCTTTAGTTTTATTTATCACATTACACACCAGCCAGATTTATAAACAGCTTTTTGTGAGCCATAAAAAAAAAATCTCAAAAGGGCTGTATTTGGCCACTAGTAGAATAGTCTATGGCCACAGCATGGGAGCTATGGTTTTACCTGTTTAAATCACTATTAATTACATTAAACATGTTGGAATTAGTCTCAAGGAGGGTGCTGATAATAACATTTTCTTCATTCAAGTTCTTACCTTGCTTCTTATACCCCCCCTCCATACCTATTTGGTCTTGTTTGTTTTAGACTATGCAACACTTCCTCTACTCTAGGGTAGATGGTGAAACAGTCTGCCCTGCTGTTGCAGATTAATTGACTGAACACCACCACCACGACAGAGCAGATGAGCCACCCACATTGCACGGCTGATGAAAGAAGGATGTGACACATCATCTCTCAGGTAGAACAGCTGCTTTTTCTCAGTTAAACTGGTAGACAGCTCATTTTTCCCACTTCATCTTTGGTTGATTTCTTCCCTTAGGCCCAACTATGATTTCAAACCACTGCCAGTTTGGGAATCAGGAGAAAGTTGGACCCTCTGAGCCAACTCTCTAGGCCTGAGGGTGGAAAAGCAGTCCTGCTTCTGTTATCATTCGTTCACAAGAACCACTTAGACAGGGATTTTGCTGACACTCAGTCTGCTAAAATTCATCCAAAATCCTGTATCTGAGGCAAGGGGAAACTTTTCAACCTTTAAGAGGATAAAAACTTTCACCCACACAACCATCTCTGAATAAACTGGACCTGCCCTTCACTGAAAACCAGCTGAATCAGCAGGAGCAAGACTTCTAGTGTTTGACTTTTCTCATTGTGTGAGCAGTTCATTGGTATAAGTGTTTTTTCTTCTTCTTCTTCTTTGAATAATAAAACCCATGGGCATTATATCTTATTCAGGGCAGTCATTGGTGTTATAACTGTTTTTTTTCCTGTGGTCTGATAAATCATTAGTTTTCCCTGGCCTTAGTTGTCTCCTTTTTTGCTTGGAAGAGTTAAACAATGTTAAATTGGAATTTTTAGAATGTGTAAAAAGTGTACTGATGTCAAACAACAGAATTTACAGAACCATATCTACTGGAGGCTTTTCAGCTTCATTCAGTGGACTACCCGGGGTCTTGTGCAGAAACAGATATGGCAATGTCTCATATCAGCCCCAGATTTTGTTAGCTGAAAAAGCAACATTAATCGTTTGCATCAAGGCCAATTTTCCCAACTTATCAGCAACAGGAACACAGCATGGCTCACTGAAATGTCACGCAAATAACATTAAACATGGCAGATTATCTGATTGTATTTTTCTTACAGAATACAATGCTGTATTGTAAAAATACAAAAATGAATCTAAAAAAAAAAGTATGGTCAGATGGGTAGCTGGATATCTTGATTATGAAAGTGGTGCATTTACTGCCTATTCAGCTCAGTATTGTGTGACTTTCTGACATTTTCTGTGCTCTGCGTGTCTCTCCATGACAGAACAGCATGGATCCAACATTTCTGTTTTTGGTCTTTTGTCTTGTGTTACAAATCAGATCGCAAATGACTTGATGTAAACGTCTAATAAGAGCTCAATATCAAATAGCAATGACAACTTAAAAACTGCCTTTATCTGCTGAACTACAGCCCTTAAACGTTTCATTTGTTGAACAGAAGATTTTTTTTCCTAAAGCTTCAAAGACATGTAATTTTTTCCACTTTTGAGGTGTCGAATACACTTAAATATGGTTTGAATGCTCAAACAATGCCTCTCAGTTTCTTTTGGACAGACCTGCACAGATTGTCAGTTACAGGCAGGCATTCAACATGTAGTGGCTGTGACTGATGCTGGAGAGGCAGCTGGGGATTGTCCAACATGGCATTCACAGAGCACAGCTGGCATGACTAGCAAGACTTTGACAGCAACACAAGTTCACAGGGCTGTTCACAGATCCGCACCCACATGGACACAACCAACTGCAAAGTCAACTTCACTGTCTACAACTTCTGGCCAAACAGCTGAATGAGAGAGGTCAAAAGCTTGATGCTTGAGAGCTTTGATCCAATCCAAAAATCAATTTACTGAGCTACAGAAAAGTATTAACGTGGCACACCTCCCAGTTCACTGCCTTAACAACAGCCCTAACAAGAGGTTAGATAAGTGAGAAATCTCTGGTAATGCTGACAAGACAAATAAGGTATATTGCTTTCTCAGAGAAAGGAGATAAAGAAAAGTAAAGCAACTTCACACCACAATGGGGAAGACCCAGTTCAGACCAAACAAATGTAGTGTAAATGACAAATGAAATGCATAGGCTGTACATACACTATATTGCCAAAAGTAGTCACTCACCTGCCTTGACTCGCATATAAACTTAAGTGACATCCCACACTGTAAAAACGAAAATGTTGAGATTATGAAAATGTTTACAGCAACCTTCTGCAGTAAAGATTTTTAGTTTTCTCAACGAGGTTGCAGTTCACAGTACCAAGTTAAATTATTCTGTTGTCCCAACGATACATAGCGTGTTCTGTTAAAACTTCAACCTGGACAGAGCTGGATTCAAACTACCAACCTTTCAGTTATGGGTTTACCTGCACTACCTCCTGAGCCACAGCCATGTGTAAGAAACTGTCAGAACTCCTTACTTGTAGTGCACACGTGTAGTGGCTGTTCAATTCCGTTGTCTACTGCCAATGGCCATTCGCAAATTAAGTCTATTGATAAATCTATGTTGAGGCATCAAATATTTTGTTGGTCTGATGTAAAAAGAAATGTTTTTCATGGTGGGAATGTTTTTTCTGTTAGAACTATGAAGATCTCTCTCCCAACTGAACAAATACCAATTTTCTTTTTTACAGTGCATTCTTAATCCATAGGGTTTAATATGACGTCGGTCCACCCTTTGCAGCTATAACAGTTTCAACTCTTCTGGGAAGGCTGTCCACAAGCTTAAGGAGTGTGTTTTTTGACCATTCCTCCAAAAGTGCAGTTGTGAGATCATGCACTAATGTTGCACGAGAAGGCCTGACTCTCAGTCTCAGTTCTAATTCATCCCAAAAGTGTTCTATGGGGTTGAGGTCAGGACTCTGCACAGGCCAGTCAAGTTCATCCACACCAAACTCTCTCATCCATGTCTTTATGGACCTTAACTTGTGCACTGGTGCACAGTTGTGCTGGAACTAGCCCCAAACTGTTCCCACAAAGTTGGGAGCATAGAATTGTCCAAAATCTCTTGGTATGCTGAAGCAAGTGATTTTGGAGATTTTGGTCTCCTGCGTCTTCTTCTTTCACACCACCTACCTGCATGAGCTCCTTCACCCCAACCATAAATCTCCTCTTGGCCTCCTGCCTGGTAGCTCCATCTTCAACATCCTTCTACCACTATTTTCACTATCACTCCTCTGCACATGTCCAGACCATTTCAGTGTGATGTGGCCTCTCTCACTTTTTCCCAAAAACCATCTAACCTAAGCTGTCCCTCGGATGCACTCATTCCAAATCCTGTCCATCCTTGTCACTCCCAAAGAAAGACTGCAACTAAATATAATTGCAAACTGTGGGGAGCCACCTGAAGATCACCCGAAATGATTCACCAGCCCAAACTTAAGTGTCAAAAACCATGAGGATAAATCCACCACAGATGACAGAACCAAGCCAAACAAAACCTGTCAAGAGACAAAAACATTCAATGCTATGGGTAAATAAGGAAATCACTAGTAGTAAAGTGCCAGATGCTAATGGTGAGTTAAAATGCAGTGAACAGGCCCCTGACAGAGCGGTCCCTGTCTGTAATGTTCAGTTCACTGACATGCAATTTTAATTTGAAATGTAACAGTACAAATGTTTTCATATCAGAGACATGATATTCCTCCTGAAAAAACATTATTTTCTGTTTAGTTGACAATTATAAATGAGTGCAGCGTTTTTTACCATTTACTTTTTTATCTTTGACATATTTACACTACACACACTAGCAGCCAGAAATTTGTGAAATGTCCTCTGAAGGAAAGAACTACAGGTATATGTTCATTGTAAACTGATTTTTTCTCACCATTATGACAATAACATTCTACTCTCTGCAGATCAGTTTATCCAAATAACACTGACAGTGTTATTACACAGTCTATTTCAACACTCTACAGATATTTTAAGTCTGCATCAAATTTCAAGGGTTTATAAGTTTCTGCTGATGTAGGAAAGCTGTAAATTATCCCAATAGTTGTTCACAGACAACAACTCTGACATGGTGGGGGGGTCTATTATTTGTTAATCTTTTGCTGTTCCTTTAACAGGAAACAAGTAATAGGCTAACACACAGCTTGTGCACAGTAATGGAAGGCAATTGAACGTTGATTAAAACATCGCCATCAGGTTTAAACCTTCTGTCTTTCTCACTTTAAACCCTAAAAGTGTAGGTCTCTCATTCAGAAAGGCTAATAATGGATAAGTGATAAATGGATAAGATGCTATTTTTCCACTATTTTTAATCTTTTAACAGAGATTTGCAAACTTCTTGTATGAGGAACCCTCACTCCACTAGTTTTACTAAAACAGAATGAGAAAGGCTTTCTGGAAAAAGGATAACAAAATTTGAATAGTTTGTAAGCTGTATTGTATGAAGCTCGGGCTTTTTGCCAGTTAATGAACTGCAGGCAAGCGAGAATGAGCATGAGAGGATTTCAACAGTCCTGGGTACTGGGATAAGCAGAGTGGACACATTAGACATGCATGTGCTGTGCTTTGTTTTTCTATATTTTATACTTGAATGTTTTTGTAAACAGATTTCTTTTTAACTTCAGTGTGGCTTCCACAAAAAAACAAGGTTTTATGTTTTGTTGGTATTTAAACCTGAGACCCTGAGCTCATTAAAACATGCATTAAATGTATTTTATTATGTTCACACATTAAATTATTAATGTGTGAATGAAGACTTAAGGTATTTTGCTGTGTTCATGCTGTCAAACAACCCTGCCAGTAAAAGCACTTTTACAACTAATCCATTCAGATGAGATACTGAAATCAATGCTGGTACACCTACATGAAACACAAACCACACACACATGCAAACACAGGCTTTGCAGAATTGATCGACCATTAAATTTATGCCTCCCTATAAAACACAAAGGTCAATATCATATTTGATAATGAGAGGCCATTGAGCATACGTGCCACATAAATGCCTGGCCTTTAACACATGCACTTCTGGTTACATTGGATTTGACTTTGATTTTTTATATCTTGAAATTTGCAGCTCCTTTTGCCAGCCTTCATCATTCTTTCTCACTTTGTCAGTAAGATTATTTATTCACAACAGTGATTTGCTGTGATGTGACTTTGCATTGTGCATAAATTATCACTTTTATTTCCATTTCAGGCCAGAGAGTGCGAGCTGTACTGGGACACTTGTACATAGAGGAACGAAGGCTCACAAAGGTGTCAGGATGGTCTTTAGGTATGATTGCAGAAAGTTGTCATATTTCCCTTTCAGCAACCTCTAGTCCTTACTTACCTGTCCAGGAGGGAGAGAAAGTGATGATCCACTTGTAAAGCTGTGGCCTACTTTGACTTCCGTCAGTGCAGACCTCTGCTCTGTAATGGTGAAAGGTGTTCATTCCTATTTCATGACAAAAGCTTGCTGCTTTTATAACAGCTCTGCCTGTTAACCTGTCAACGCCCTCATGTGAAAACTGTATGCTGTTGTAACTCGCCTGCAACTGTTGTTGTTTCATGTCAGCTTTTTGGAGAAGATAATTGTGTTTGTACCTTGCATCCTGCTGCTGCTGCTGGCATCCCTTACTCTTCATATCAGCTGTTGACTCAGACGTAGCTCCAAGGCAGAAACTCTGCAGTGAGTACTGCCGGCAGCTCAGGACTGCTGTGGCTTTTCTCGAGCGGTTAATTCACCACAAAAATGCCAGGTTTATGTGTCTCCTGCTTGTGTCCTCATAGTTTCTTAGTTTCAGATTTGTTACTTTGTTCCCAGCAAACATGGGCACAGACACATGACATAGATGCTGTTGTTTTCAGTTCTTTTTTGTTGTTACCAACTTAAAGACAATCAATGCATCTGTTATCTCTTATTTTGATTCAGATCTTTTTTTACTCACCAGAAAGTATCTGTAATACGGCGTATAAAACCATCAAAACTCTGGCGTCATCTGATTTTACATTACAATGTGTGACTTCTATAAACATTTCAATTAATTGATAGAAAATAAGTGTTTCTAAATAGCAAAAGCACCTTCACACATGCATTCAAAAATAGAAAATACAGTCTGTATAACACATTTTACTTGAATTCATGTTGTATTTCTTTACTGTCATTTCAACTTCCTTGAACTTGCTCCTGAAAGCTGAAAGAGAAAAATGGAGATGTTCATTCAGAAGCTTTGTTGGCGCTCTGTGTGTTTCGAAAATAAGTTAGTTTGAGATTTTGCATCCAAGCAGCCTTTGTCACATAGGAGCACAAACATTTTCCAGGCAGCCACAGTGTCCATCTGTCCTTCATATAACACAGCCTCGGTGCTGCCTGAGCGTACACAGCACAAGGCTTTGATTTTAAAGAATGTGGGCTGAGTTAGACTAACAAACTTTTATTTTTCAGACAATGTGATGTTGCTTGCATGAATGTCAAAGAAACTTTCTCTCCTACTCCATCTTCACTGTTTTCCCTCTCACTCCTTTCCCTTTTTCACTCACTTGCCTGTAGCAGTCTATAGTTTTCCACTCAACTGTTTTCCCTGTCACCTGTCACACTCATCTAATTCCTAACC
>JAPTMW010000016.1:12493997-12505025 GCA_029822955.1 Ostorhinchus angustatus | reverse complement strand
TTTTTTTTTTCCCCCCCCCCCCCCCCCCCCCCACACACACACACACACACACACACACACACACACACACACACGTGCTATCTTGGAAGCAGCACAGTTATTTTCTTTCAGACCATGGAGCTGAAGCAGAAGTTAGTTGAAAATTAAATTATACAACCCAAAAAACATCAAAAGTGTGGCTGCATCCAATGGTTGTTCTCATTGTCGTCAATTAATCTTTCAGTTCCATGCATGTTGTACCATTTATCTGTATCCAGGTCAGACTGCGGGGGGCAGCCAGGATCTCCTCTATCTCTGGGGGGGACACCGGGGTGTTCCCAGACCAGGATAGCAGATAATCCCTCCAATGTCCAACCTGATCATATGACCAGTTTGATCTACCTCAGCTGGCTCCTCTAGATCTGCCAGTTATGTTTCTCAGTTATTTAATTGTTGGTTAATCTGAAATGGATAAAAAATGTTGATCAGAGCCCAAGACGATAACCTCAAATGTCTTGGCTTGGTGCACAAACTAAAAAGTGAAAAGGGTAAAAATGCAGAAATTATTAACCCTTTAAGTGCCAAATTCACAATATTGCGACATGCAACATAACTGAATGAAACAGACCATAGCTCCAGATAGCGTTGAAAAATCTTGTTACCACCTCCCACCAATAAATGGCGGACATGTGCCCCTTAAATCCTAACACCATTTCAGACCATGTTTCTATTCATATTGAAGAAGAAAATCAAGTTTGAAAGGCGTGATCCTGAGCTGGTTTAGTAAGTAAAGTTTTGAAATCTTGATATCAAAAGGTTATAAAAAAAATTAAGCTCCAGCATCTAAAGGGTTAATTTAAGACTGAGTTAATCATTGAAACTCTAATGAAGTTTGCATCCAGACCACTGTTCAGTAAAGGCTGTACATTCACATCTAGAGAAATGAATATGTACGGTATATTCACACCGTAGCCTTTGACAGACACACAGCTAAACATTCAAACACACACACATCCCAGCAGTCAGCCCAGCTCCTAATGCGCTAACAAGCTCCCGTCCTCCTCCTCCTTCTCCTCCAGCCTCCCTCAGTTTTCCAAGTGATCGTAGGAGTCGAACACCACCACAATGAACTGCGCTGCGGGAGAGAGAGGGAGAGAAAAGGGGTGAAATGGAGAGAGAGAGAGAGAGAGAGAGGGAGACCGAAAGAGCCAGAGAAGGCATGAACACGCACTCTCCCCACTCTTTTCAGCCACGGCAAGAAAATGAGTTTTTGACTCGATACAAAAGAGGCCTTTTATATGCCCCATCTCTCCTCTATCTTTCTCCCGTCTGCCTTTCTCTGCTCTGCTTTCTCATTTTTCTCCCTCACCAGCCTCTTTCCCTCTTTCTCCCCTTATAATTTTCCTTCTTTCTTTCCCTGTCTCAGAAAGCGAGATATTTTCCTGCTAATGACTTAATAAGAGGAGCCATCTGAAATTCAATTACAGTAGATTTCATAGCGACGACTGCCATTTGGATGGAGGCAGAGGAGTGTGAACTCGATGCAAGTCGATTTTCTTTGACCTCTCACTGGTTTTTATTATTTTTTTTAATAATAATAATTTTGTTTGTGTAACACCGCCTATGCAGAGATGCTAACTGAAAGCTCCAGAACAGCTGCCAAAAAATGTTTTGTCCTCCAAAGTCAAAAATGACTTTTCCAACGTCAACTTAAAAAAATAAAAATAAAAAATAAAAAAGTTTGACAAGCACAAGGTGACCTTAAAATGGAAAAAATAACCATACAAACAAACAATTAGACAGAAGGAATATTTGCAGATATTTACAATAACTACTTGGTTCAAAAGACCGATTTCTTTGACTTGATCATTGTTTTGAGTAATATTGACTGATCTCTGGGTGTTATGAGCTTCTTATGACGGCCACATGTGATGTACTTTCAGCTTAAGTGATGTGGGATGAAATCCACCAATCCTGTTCAGTACAAAAATGTACTCAAAGAATCTAATGTTATTTTAAGACTTCAGCAGTCGAATCCAGGGGTTACTCTTCCAAGTTTTGTGGTTTAGTATGAACATTTCTCCATTTCCACACAGTGTCTTTTTTTCTGATGAGCTGCACCAGACGGATATGAACAAAAAGGAGGAATTTAGTACGGAAAAGCCTGTAATTCTGGCAGATAATCCACTTCGTTTAACTAAAACTTCTGAAGCCTTAAAATAACTTCTGCTAAACTTTTAAACCAGAAATGTAGATTTTTATCATCCATCACTTATATTAAAACACATATTAATCTTTTAATATCCTGTCTCAGCAGGAGTGACCACGATAAGTATAATGTACATAGTAAAGCAAAAATCTTAATAAAGCTTTTACAAGGACTTAATGCATGGGATAAGCCCAACATATGTTTGCCACAGGTTATATGAATGTCATTTATTAAATATTTTACCACTCATAAAATGATAACACTGCTTGTAAATGTCTAAGAATAAAAGAAAAAGTGTTTATGATGCCATTATTAACACTTGTACCATCTTATGAAGGCATAATATTGTTAGGAAGTAGCTTAGAAACACATGTAAGGGCCTGATTACTGATTATCATTTATAAAAGAGGCTGATATAGAGAGCCGAAGCCACTTTAGGGGTTGCTCCATGGTATCTTATTTTGGAAAAACAATGCAAAGAGAGAAGTTTTTTTTTCTAGCTCATTTGAATTAAGCCATTTGTTCCACAAATGTTGTTTTTCAGTTTAAAGAATTATTTTTTGAGTTGGAATTTATGGTAAAAATGTTGAACTGTCAGATGATGAAAATACTTAAAGACCAAGTGTAGAAATACTACACATCAGAGGTGATGTCATTATAACTGCCTCTATTTGATCTGTTCCTAGTCATTGGAAATATCTGTAGCCTCATCATGACACGACTTAGTGATTTTTGCCTCTTTTGGTGCTTTTTAACCTCGCTCTTGAAGAATGAGGTAAAGTGTGCCAAGGAAGCGGCTGTTTTGGTGTTGGAATGTACTCCATGTAGCAGTTTAACACAGAAATAGATGTTTTTTTCACTGTCTTTGCCACAAACTGCGACTTTTTTGGCTTGTAAATGTATCTTTTACATGAACAAACATCTTATTTGTAAATGACTGCACAATTGAAACAATTTCAAAAAATTATCTGTCTGTCTTGTTTTTTTCTGAAGTTAGGTCCCATGGGGCACACCAGAAAGAGCAGGAGTTCCCGTCTCTATTAGAATTGATATATTTACAGTCAAAACTAAAACCTTGTTCTCAACTTTTAAGGAACAAATAACTTTGTGTCATTTAGTTAAAAAAAAAAAACAGCAAAAAAAATGTATTGACAGGATTCTCGTTGAAGTAGAAGGATTACAAATATATAGACCATGAAAGACTGTGACCTGATTGAGATGGTCAGATCAATCTATTTATTTCTTTGGTTGGATTAAAAATAAATGCAGATATGGATAATTGTAGAAATACTACTAATTCTGCTACTGCTTATTAACACTTAAGGACTTTAACCCGTTTACCTCACTCCATTAAAAGACAAAAAGTGTTTGTAAGTTGTTGGGTTTGGGTTCAGGTGCTGTTGAACCACATCCCTGTTGCTCCTATACTGTAAAAGTTTTATATCAGATTACATATGTGTGTGTTTGTGACACGGTGACTCAAGGCCAATGGCAGAAACCCACGCTGGGAAGAAAAATGGAAGTAGAGAGAAGAAAAGTACAGTGAAGTCCTGTCATTTATCCCAGCAGTGTTACCATGTCTGTATTTATTTCCCTTCACATGTGACTCTGTCCTGCTGGTGTTCACCTGACCTTTTCACCCTGCTTTCAAAATTCTGCGAACTACATCACCTTTGCTATGATGAGAAAGGTGTGTTCAAGAGTATATAATAGTTGTTTTTCTTAATTGTGGTATGAGCACACATCACTGTCTCAAACACATTCAGTCGTCAAGAGGGGAAAGTGCGATGCAGGGGAGCACGATGCAGGAAAAGGCTCACAGTGTGAGAGACAGCGGCTCTGCGTGACTGCTGCTCTTCTCTCAGCTCTCTCCAGGAGACACACACACAACACATTGTGGCGTTACTTAAATATCCTCCTCCCTCGTCTCCCCCTCCGTCTTCCTCCACAGGATTCTCACCCTTCTCCCCTCCTCTTTGTCACCATTTCCCCTTTTTTTTACAAGTCACCCCTTTTCTTCCTCCTTGTCTTTGCACCTTTCAGCCTCCAAATCCCCCCTGCTTCCCACCTTCATCCCCTCTCTGGCTCCTTCCCCCTTATTTCCCTTCTATGTCAGCATGATTTGCTGGAATGATCGAAACAATAATTGCTATTTTTAGTTGTAGTGTTTCAGTAAAAACGTCATCTGTCCGAAGTTTCTGAAGTTTTTTCCTTTGTGCTTTGCCAGATTTCCCCTCCCCATCCCCCTCTTTTTTTTTTCTTCTTCCTTACTCCTTTTTTCTGCCAGCGCAGTCTGTCCCCCCACTTTAAAGGAGCCATATTGTTGTTATTATCATTGTCTCTAACTGGATCAGTTACCATTAGACCTGAATCTTTCTCCTTCTGAGACCCATAGAGCAGCTCTCTAACCCAATAGAAAACCCATGGGCGCTATTACAAATGGCCGACCCATTCACAACACACGCACACACTGTGGTACAGACACACAGATTTCATTCTGAAGATTCATTCGACTAATCCCATCAAACAGGGACACATGCACTTACATACACACCATAATGCCTTTTCACAACCATTTCTGGGTCCCTGCCTTATCAAATACAGATACATACACATGCACACTGTGCTCTCATTGAAAATCCTCTGTTATTGCAGCTCAATGAGCAAATGGTTGTGCGATTAGGAGCTGATGGGGCCTGAGTTATATGTATTTGTGCATTGAAGAGACTGTAACAGCTGCACACGGCTGTCATTACGACTGGATGTATGGCTGGGACTGAGGAAAAGAGGGTAAATGTCATTCTATCAATTAGGTTATCTCTAATAGATGGATAGTTGAAGTCCTGGTTTCCATTTACTCCACTCTCAGCTCAATTCCTGCACCGTTCTTTTTAAAGTCATTAATAAAGGCTCCAATAGCAAGTAGTAGAAAGGCTTCGCTAAACTGATTTATGCACTTATTTTTAAGATGGAATGATCCCATGGAGTGTTGAAGAAATGAGTTAGCATTTTGTTCTTCCGGTTTCATTCCCCTTGGAATTGGTTGTTTTCAATGGCTTTATGAGTAGATGCTTAAAATATTATCTGTGGTTAACAAATGAATTAATGAAACTGCAGATATCTGTGATTTTAAAAATCTCTGTAAAATTATTGTGCTGACTAGCTCCATCTGGTCAAGGTTTTCATAGAAGAACTAAAAATGTGAAACCCAGTTTAGTGGTGGTGACATTACAGCCATGCAGTTAGAAGACAGTTATTAGCTTGACAGAGTTTTACTTGTACCAATCACATTTATGCGTCAAAAATCAAAATTGAACAAAATATGTGTCATAAAGTTTTGTTGGTAAAGGATCGTGTTTTGTGAAATGATCCAAAAGCCACTGGAGCTGACTTCTGGTTTGGCTTACAGCGATATATATATCTGTTTCCTACTGTGTTTTTGGCTTTATGCGTCCATTTGTATTGGCCACGGTTTGTCATCTCATGTTTTTCTCTACACGTAAATCTTTCTACCCCTTTTCAAGAGTGGTGTTTTTTAAATTCATTTCCTCCTACATTTCCTGTTTTGACGACTAATATTTTGGCATCATTAATCACCTTCCTCTTTTACTTTCATTATTGATTAGCACACCTCAGTTTTTTCATGCATCTCTAATGGATTTGACCTTAACCTTTGACCTCAGCTATGAGGAACGAGCCCGATACCTAGAAACCATCGTGCAGCACCACCAGGAGCCAACCACGTTTGAGGATTACGCAGCTCGCGTCTATAGTCCTGCTCCCTGCACCCACCTTCCCTCTGACTCAGGTAAGACTTTGATTCTGTGAAACGTCCACTAAGAAAATAAGTCAGCATTTCTTTACGGAGTTAACCATATAGTTTTAGTTATTGAAAAGAAAAATTGCAGCTCTTTTGATGGTAGGTTAGATCCTTAAGTTCTTTTAATCAAAAATGTTTAATACCAGATCCTTAACTGTTATAATTTGCTGGTTTTTCCCAACATTTCACGTCCATTTTGTGTTTTCTTATATTTTTTCAGCTGCGAATGGATTGATTGACAAAATAAATAGGAAGTTAATTTGTAAAATGGTAGTCACAGAAAACGAAGACACAGATTTTTATCTAACAAGTCCACTTAGGTGGCATTTCAGTATGTGTCTTCCCCTTGTTTTAATAACAGTGATTCTGCCTGCTACATTATAAATCAGCCACACTCCAGCGCCTCTGTCTGCCTTTTTAACGACAGTGTGTCCAAGCGCTCTGGCAGCTCCCGGTCTGATTCACAGTCGTGTATCCGATGGGTTCTGTTTTCTATCCAAAGCTCTGCTCAGCCTTCTTCTGTCTCCAGACTATCTCTGAGGAATTAGCTGACATCTGATCAGCCGTGGCGATGCCAGGCGCACACATGGGAGTTATATCCTAATGTGTGACACTCATATGTATCCTGTTAAGTTTATTAGACGGTAACTGATTGTTTTGGTCTGTAATGTGCCCGCTTAATTGTCATTTAAAATAGTGAACAGGCCTTTGACTCGCTTAACGTAATTATTCAACACGGCAGTTATTTACAATAATTTGATTCTGCAGCAAAGCCACACATTTTGTTCTTAAAGAGGTTACACATGCAGCACAAAAGAACAAGATGTTACTGAGGTGTGATTTTGTACAATACCGTGTGTAATTGATACATGTTACTGTTCCTGTTGCTCATTTCTTCAGCTTACATGTCAGAAGTAATGATAATAACTATCAAGTAATAATCAACCCACTTTGAGGCTGAACAACATCCAACACAACTGAAAAACCTCTTCGTGGTGTGTCAAATTGCCTTGTTGGCATGTTGCTCAGCCCCAAAAACCATTTCAGAGCATAGGATCAACATGTGTGTCACATAAATAATGCAGCCAGAATGAAATCACAGCCTGAGCTCCTTTTAATACCTAAATTATCAATATCCACAATTTTGAGGAGCTGAATATTGACACATTTCACAAATTCTGTACAACATAATGATCATGTGCTCTGAAATAAGCCCTACTCAAATGACTCAACCCCCTCCCCTTCTCTCTTTCTCTCTATCTCTCTGTTGCCACCTACCACCAATAAAAGTAGTTTATCATACTATTACATTATTCATTTGCATTTATATGTTTGAAACTGAATTGTACAATAAAATTTGGAATTTAAAGATAATATACAGTATAAAAAAATATCTAAACAAATGTTCATATGTTACTTTATTACCAATGTGTGACCTTAAAAAAATCTGCATCTTCTCAAAATGTATGTGTTTAATATCACTGAGCACTAATTATGTTTACATGCATACTATTATTCTTTTATTGTTTACAATACTGTGAATTTGACAGACATCAAGTAAGCAGCATATTCACTTTGAATATTCTGGATTAGGTCACTGTCCAATTAATATTTGTGGGATGTACTGATATTATTCTATTTTATCAGGACACTGTCTACAAATATACAGTGCCTTTGAAAAACATATTATATAACTTGGGTGGTTTGCAACCCACAGCCCCTGTTTACGACAAAGATCCTCTATGGTAGAGATGGATGCTCCAAAGGAAAAACACACATTTCTTCTCAGAAGGAGAAACACACCAACTGTTAAAACTGATAATGGAGGATATCAATAGGTTTATGGATAGGAGCAAATATCGAAAACTGACCTTTTTCTAGAAAGAATTCAGAAGAACAGAAGAGGAAGGTTGAGTTTACACTGTGAATTATCAGCCACCATTGGAACAACCGCATAACCTGGAAGATTAGTGGAATTGTCATTTTCATCAAGTCATGTAAAGCACTAATTAGAATTTTTCAACTTAAGACCAAAATCATAGCAGTTTATGTATGTTTCTTAGATAAAGGACACACACCATAGTTTCCCTAAAGATTAATTTGGTGACACTGATGCTCACTCCCTCACTGTCACTCCTTTCTCTATAGCGATGACTCTGTGCATAGCTACAGTTGAGTCCACATCAACAAACATGCACACAAATCCTCCATACCACACATGTATATTGTCATTTAAAATAAATGCAAAGGAGTCAGTTTCCCACCAAAGAAAGGGCTCAGTGTTTGATTGTTAGGCACATCCATTCACACCTCAGGTCCACCTGACTGCCGATAGGTCAACTAAATGTGTTGATTCCCTCCCCAATCACAATATGCAGTAGGTGCACACAATCCCAATGTCCACATTTTATTTCTTTAACCAGTGAAAATCCCACTGAGATTAAGAACCTCTTTTACAAGGGAGTCCTGGTAAAGATAAGCAGCAGCAAATACAACACACAGTTACAAGATTACACAGTTAAAACACACATAACAGACACATTTAACAATAAATAATTAGGAAAAATGACATTTACATGCAGATTAAGAAAATCAAGTACAAGTTGTCTAGTCGGCCTCCAGAACTCTGAGTTTGGGCTTAAAAGTGCTCAAAAGAATTAACTACATTTTCAGTCTTTCTGTAGCTGATTTAATACATAAGGTACAGAGTAAACTAACGCACAGGTGTATGGAACAGAAAGCAACACATGATCATTTGTATGGAGAAAATAAACATCAGACTTTCTCTTCACGATTAATGTACAAATATAGAAAGGCAAGAGGCCACGCATTGCCTTTATATATAAACCTGAAACAATGAGCTGACACACACATACTTGTAGACTTTGAGGTGTGTTTCTCTTTAGTCTGTTAGGATTTATGGTTTTTCCCATGTCAAAGGTCAAGTACATATGAGGGCTCTGTAACAGACTCCAGTCATATTCAACGAACTGCACCTGAAAAGCAGACGAGTGCTGGTAGCAGTAGGAGAGGTCAAAAGATATCAGATCACACAGACTTCAACTGCAGATGTCCTTTTTCTAAGACTACAGGGTAATCTTAAATGTTAACCTTTACATTGAAGTGATTATAAAGTAAATGTCTGAACACTTGTGTCAAGAGACTGTTATTAAAAAACAAGCTATAGTGAAAAACTACAGCACCTATTATACAGTTTTCAGTCTAGATAAGAATTAAGGTCAAATGTATTTACATAGCATATTTTAAATAACGCAAAGTGCTGTACAAAGTTGGAGATAAAAAAAAATCTAAGATATGCTAAAATTAGTAAAAATAAGAATAAATGGAGAATTAAAACAAAATACCTTATAAGTTTCTCTCTTCCAGAACCTAAGGTCAAGTGTAACTCCACCATATTTCAAACAAGCCTATCTTTAGCCCTGTATGGTCACTTTCTGCAGATTTTACCTAAATTACCCAGAGTTCAATGATGTTACAGTATTGTGAAACCCCAAAACATTGAAATATGGTAATATGGAAGATTTTAAAATGGAACATAGGAACAATGTGTAATCAGAGGAATGAAAGTATCTACTGTACTACAGACTTCATTTTATTTAGTTTCTTTCAATATTTGTTCAATTATGATTTTTTTATAGTTTCTTCTGTTCCATTCTGTAAGTCAGGAGCCTAAAATGCTATGCCTATGGATGAAAAATCTACTTAGAACAAAATGAATTAAATGAATAAGTCCCAAACCGACAGTAATTACTATTATGGTATTGTAAAAAATGGCAGGTTGTGATTTGTCCTGGTCCTCATGAAACCGTCTGGAGCATCCCTGACTCCATCCATTTACTCATCAGGTGACATCGGTCTGTTCAGTGTGTGAAGGTTTAGTGATCGGGTCTTAAGGTGGACGTTTGGACTGGTCCATTAGCAGAACATGTGGAGAGGTGTGGACATCCTCCCAAAAAGTCATGTTCAGTATTTTTAGAGGACACTAAAAGGGTCTTAGAAGTCAACAAATCTAGACGAACATCAGTAAGTCGGCAACACTTCTGTCTGTCTCTATCTGCCCCTGTATTAACGCAAAGGTCCTTCCCCTTAACAGCACAACGATCAAATATTCTTTTGTTTTAATTTCACCAAATTATTTGATTTTTTTACAATTCATTTTGTTTCTATTTTATTTAATTTTTTCTCCTTTTTTATTTTTGTTTATAGTTCTTTGTTGTTTTTCCCTTTTGTCCCCCTTCCTTTAGATCGTAATGTCTCACTTGCCTATAGCTAAAAGGTAAGCCTGGTCACATGATTGACATGCCCCGTTCTGATTGGGTCTTCCTACTGACATTTCAGCCTAACCTTTGCCTTCCTTTGATATTTCCCCCATAATGTTTTTATCTCTTTACTTACCCCATGTTCTTTTTCTTCCTTTGTGGTTTACACAGTCTAAGCAGGTCTGCAGCACTCTGTTCTACTGAAAAAGAAGTGTCGCTTACAGTCTGTGGGTGCATTTTGGTTTAATAGTTCCTTATCTTAAGTAGTTTTACTCCATGTCATATGATATAAAATACAATCTGCACACAGCTCATGTAATTTCTTTTTTTCTTATGTTGTACCAGACTGCACTCATGTGATAACAGTGACACTTTTCTTTTTAGAACAATTTGAGCTTTTCTGTCCATTCACTCGCTCATTCTCCTGTTTGTTCTGTTAACCTGCAACGTCACCTCACGCACTGACCTGGTGAAACTAACCTTTAACCTTTTGTATGCTCCTCTCTTCCTGGTTTTGATATGTAGCACTGTAGCATCACACACACGCAGACACACACTCAGAAACTGCACTTGTGTAATGTAAACGGGTAAGGTAAACCGGCGTTAACATAGAGCTCCACACTATCCGAATGTACAGATTCATCTAAAAAGAATTGGAATATTATGAAAAAGTTCAATATTTTTTCTCTCATTTCAGAAAGTGAAAGCCATATATTATATAGACTCATTAGACATACAGT
>JAPTMW010000016.1:11683136-11694761 GCA_029822955.1 Ostorhinchus angustatus | reverse complement strand
TCCCATGTGCAGCTTCTGGGCTGATGAGTGCAGGTTTTCCTCCAGTATTTTCTGATAACATGCTGCATTCATTTTACCATCAAATTTGGACCCAGTTCCCTGTGCCTTTGTAGCTCACACATCCCCAAAACATCAGTGATCCACCTCTGTGTTTCACAGTAGGAATGGTCGACCTTTCATCATAGGCTTCCCTGACTTCTCTCCAAATGTAGTGTCGATGGTTGTGGCCAAAAAGTTCAATTTTGGTCGCATCACTCCAAATAACCTTGTTCCAGGAGTTTGGAGGCTTGTGTCTGTGCTGTTTGGCATATTGTAAGCGGGCTGCTTTGTGGCACTGCCGTAGTAAAGGCTTTCTTCTGGAGACTCGACCATGCAGCCCATTTTTTATTCAAGTGCTTCTTTATTGTGCATCTTGAAACAGCCACACCACTTTTTTACAGAGACTCCTGAATGTCAGCTGAAGCTATTTGTGGATTTTTCTTTGTATCCCGAACATTTTTCCTGGCAGTTGTGGCTGAAATCTATGTTGATCTACCTGAACATGTCTTGGTTTCAACAGAATCCCTCATTTTCCACTTCTTTATTAGAGTTTGAACACTGCTGATTGGCATTCTCAACCCCTTGGATATCTTTTTATATCTTCTTCCTGCTTTATATGGTTCAATGACCTTTTCCTGCAGATCCTTTGATAATTCTTTTGCTTTCCCCATGACTCAGGCTTCAGAAACGTCACACAGCACTGGAAGGAACATTCAGGGGTCTGTCAGGAATCCACAAACTCACTGACTTTTTATACAAACACATTAATTACATGCAAACAGATCACAGGCGAGGATGGTTACCTTTAATAACCATTTAAACCCACGTGTGTCAACTTGTGTGTATGTTATAAGGCCAAAACCTCCAGGGTATGTAAACTTTTGAGCGGGGTAATTTGGATAGTTTCTGTTGACGATTTAAAAAGAGCAACACATTTGATTGATAATAAATGGATTCACTAAACCACTAACCATCAGTGAAATAAAAGTTTTTGTATTATCATTCATATTCTCTGAAAAACAGCCAAAAAAATCACAAATTCTGCTAGGGTATGTAAACTTATGAGCCCGACTGTACATGTATTGAACGCATTCGACAATGAATCTAATTTGGATCCTCTGTGGTAGAGATGGATGCTCCAACGAAAGGTGTACACTAATGGTAAGAAGGAGAAACACACCAGCTGTTAATCATTACGACAGAGGATATCAACAGCTTTATAGATATGACCAAATATAGAAAAAACAACCTTTTTTTCTGAGGTTGTTTGATGAACAAAACAGTTCAACAGACTGAGTTCACACAGTGGAACATCTGCCACCAGCAGCATGTAAACAGTAATATTCATTTTCATCAGCCACGTAAACATGCAGAATATTGTCTTTTGCAGAATTAGAGAAAAAACAGGATATCAGTTTGTGTGTAAATGCAGTCTGTAATGCCACAGATATTTGAGTAAAGATTTTACTAAACTTTTTGTGCAGCAGTCCTACCAAGTCATTGTCCCTCAGAACTATAAAAATGTTTTATCCAAAACCAAACTCCAGTCTCTAGTGGGAAAGTACTCCAGTTTTTTTCATGTTCACCAACTTCCTGCCAGTTGAGGAATGTTTAAAAAGTCGATCCTTGCATGAGGAATTTTATTTTGACGCAACGAAATTAACCCCATGTAAGGAGAACGCTCAGTACACAATAGTAAAGTAACAAACGGCCTTATTTTCAAGGAACTTTTCAAGGAGGAGTGTATGAATAAGGATAAGAATTCTTTAAATTTCACTTTCAACAGCTGGTATTTACTTAACAAGATGTTAAACCCAACATAAACTTTTGTCCTGTTTGTAATGTCCTCTTTGTTATCAAATCAAAGTCGCTAAATAAAATAAAAATGACCTCAGAGCTCCGTGTCAAAAGGATCCAAAATAAAATGAAACAAATGTTCATCTACCTGGGTAGTATGTTTTTACTTTCAAAGTGCGATGTGATCTCTGCTTATCTGTAGCTTGGAATGGAGCCTCGGGGGTGAGATAGTTGTGATTCTGACAGATGATCCTCTTCAGTTCTGTTCACCACAGTTTCCACATGTGCTTCCAAATGCGGTTCTTTGATGGATCATCTCCATTCAAGACATACATAAAAAAAAACAACCTGTAATGTAGCAGGACATTTGATTACACTCTCAAAAAACAAAAAAAAATTAAATACTTGACCTGGAATTAATATTACTAAAAAATCCACATTCCCAAATGTACAGTTGAGAACAATTTGCCTATAATGAACTACCTTATTCACTGCACAAATGAATTTTAATGCTATATTGCATTATAATAGCATTTACATAGCTTCCAAAAGCACATTTGGTTCAATAAACTCAAGTTCACCTCCGACTTTTTTTTTTTTTTTTTTAGCTTATGTAGTAAATACCCCAGCATTCAACAACAGAGTTAACAGCAAATCAGGAATTAATATATCCTTACAAAAAGAACTTCTACATATTCAACCTATTAAACACACATAAAACCATGTTAGCTAGTCTTGCACATGGCTAACATTAAATAAATAAAACACTCACCGGAGAAAAGGAAACCTTTTTTTTTTCTTTTATAAAATCTTCGTCTGAACTCCCACCTGTGCTATGTTTCCGGCTTAAAGGAGAAAGATTTAATATCTGAAACCTCTTTAACTGTCGGTCAATCTTTAGCCTTTTCTTATCTTTATATCTTCATGTGCACTTCTTAGCTTTTTTTTTTCTTGCTAACATTCTGTTTCCGTTTTCTTTCGTAAGTTTCCTTTTGTCTTAAGCGCCACACTGCCACCTGCTGGATAAAAATGATAAGCAGGAGAAATTATATCAACCGTAACGCGCAGTTAGAAATAAAACTAGAGATACACCTATAACACCAAACGTATCATATTTGACACATGACTTCTGAAGCCCTTTACATGATCAGTGTGATATTTTTTTCTTGGAAAAACCTGATGTATATTCATTAGATATATGCAAACATTATAATTAGACACATGCAATACAGGGATAATCCACCAGGGGGCAGAGGCCTTTCCAGTGACGCTACAACACTGACATTAATGAGGAAGGAGGCAATTTTGAAAAGGAATTCCCAATTTGTTAGACATGTTTGTGTTATATTATGGTTTTGTTTGTTCAAAAATGCTAATATTTGCACATTGAGACCCGATGTATCAATGAACCGTGCAAAAAGTCCCATCATGTTCCCACATGTACTGTGTCAAAATGTATGATGTCTGAGTATGTCTGACTGAAATGTGCTTGCATTCTGTTCTGTATTCCTGGAATCTTGTTTGGAGCCTGTGGTGGGCAGCCTGTTACGTGCAGCTCCTCCGCTGTTTGTAACCAAGAAATGTCTCTGTTTAGGGATCAATAAAGGTTAATCTAATCTAATCTAATATGACACAAAATTGAAACTAGAAATTGATATTTTTTTGGTTGTTCAGAAGGACCAATACAGGCTCCAGTTTCAAAGAACTGGAATTTTGTGTCAGAGATTTAATGGTTCAGGCTTTACAGGGTTAAATTGTGTTTGTAGTAAAACACAACACAGGCTGACTTTGTACCCAAACATAATTGCCGTTGTAATTTCCTGGAGCCTGTGTTCCATTATAAGGACTTGTGTGTTGATCTGACTCTAACCTGATGAAAACTCAGCCAAATCTAACAACGCTGACAATGTTCTCTCCACTTTTCAGCTTAACAGGTTTAGATTAGAAGATAAATATATCTGTGAAGCAGTAGGAGGTGGTACTTTATCAGAAAGCTCCTAAGATGCATGACTCTACCAGGACTTAAGTAGGCCATTAATGTGACACAGTATCCACAGGGACAGTTCCCATAAGGCATATAATCCACATTCTGGAGTAACTAATCATTCCCCATATGCCCACAACACATTCTTCTTGTCGTGAACTTACTCCACTACACTACATCAGCAATTTTCAACAACCGTTTCATCCTTTCCAGGACGTTTCCACCTTCTTATTTTTCATGCCAGCAGTGGACAACATGGCAGCGTTTTAGCCTTTCACAATAAATCTCCTGGAACATACTGTGGCACTTTCGATTTTCTCAGAAGCTGTCACTCCAGACTCATGATGCAGTGAGCAACACACATTCCCAAAAAAAAAAAAAAAAAAAAAAAAGGGGTTTTCAAAAGTAGAGCTGAACCAACAGTGGCAGCTATGTGGTGGCAGAAGGTATATAAGATGTAATAGATTGTTTGGATTTAGAAGATGAAGGAGATAGAGGAAATCCACGCAATCACAAAGATCAATCCCTGTCATTTGGTGAGCACTTTGAAGACAGTTCAATCTGCAGCTACAGGGACTTTCCTCTGACACTCTGATGTGATCCAAAAAGGTTTCCACTTGTATCCCAGAGAATGTGTCATCTTTTGAGAATGGTGGTCCAAAAATATATCAAAGTGATAGAAGTGATTTCTGTCACATTTTACAATATTCAAGAATGAAGTGTGTCATCTAAAGCCCTTTCCACACAGGACTAGTTCTACCTCTGGACCTCTGGTGTTTTATAACAATTGTGGATGTCGTCTGTCTTAATTCCGCGTCAATCTGCCATGACTGTCATTCGTACCGTAAAAATTCCACTGCAAATGACTCTCCATATTTCAGCAAACACTGGCGTCCTGTGATAGTATTAGGCCTGTGTATACTGACATCTGCGTGATTTGGTGGGATTTGCAACGTTTTTTATTTCCTCTGTGCATTTATTTGGCCAGTTTCCTGATGGAGGGCTCTAAAGGCTGTGTTCTTGATGATAAATCAAGTGTTCTGGCAGGAAATGTAGGAAGCTCATGTTGTCATAAAACATGGACTTTGACTGTAAGAAAAAAAATCTAAATCCCTCAGAAAAGCACCATCTCAAAAGACAATGAGATGGAGGAGATGCATGACAGTTAGAGTAGAGAACATTTGTCTGTCTGGATGAACCCGTCCTTGACATCCAAACCAGGGAATAATGTTAATAAATAAGAGTTAAAAACACATTTCAAGTATTCTGTATGAAACACAGATGTAGGAGCTAATTTCCAAATCACCAAAGCTCCACAGGTTAAACTAGTCCTGTGTAAATAGAATTTAAGACACTAAGAAAAAGGTTATGTGTGATGTTTTTATACAGGAGAGAAAAAAAGCAGCTGATGGGTTCTCGAAGCTAAAATGAAATACTGTACAATCACAAGCAGCAGCAATGGTTCCAAGCAGATTAACCCATAAAGACCCAAACATCCACCAGTGACTAAAAGCATCTACTGATCTAAACTGTTTAATACCTGCTGATCCTCCAGTCCTATCAACACATGTAAATATTTAGGTTTGTCATCTTTTCATGATCATCAGATATGACCCAGTAGTGAACGTGGAAACACCGTCATCTTCTACAGCATTGATTCACCAGTAAAACCAATGGAGTTGGATCAATGATAGTGGATGGACACACTGCATTTATGTTCAGTTAATGATAGATTTGACTGAAAAAGTCAGTTTTTCTTAAGTTTTCTCTATTTTTCATATAAGAAATCTCTAATGTAACCTCAGCATGATGATTAAAGTACATGATCAGTAAATTAAATGCAGAAAAATACCTGAGGTTCACTGGGGGAAAAAATGCTAAATAGAGAGGATAAAATTATGATAAATGCTGATAACTCACTTTAGAGAGGTTAAATAGAGAGAAAAATGTATTTGGGAACTGCCACAAAAATAGCACTGGGTTATACATGAAGTCATGTACATGTTTTATTAACAATAAAAATAATAATAGCTTCAGTGGTTTTGTGTCAACACACATTTCTTGAGACACTAGTGGCTTTTCCATTGGACATCTGTGCAAAACTTTACCGATATTTATTTAATGTTATGTAATGTTGGTTTTTCCATTGAATCACAAATGCGATGATTTGTTTATTTATTATCGCGAGATGACACGAGAAGTCATTCCATAAAAATGAGTATATACGTAAATATCATATTGATTTACAGTTATATTCATTTTTTTTATATATTACCCCTCTATTCCATACTTAATTAAAAAATGATTCAGTTTCCTGGTGTGTTCACACATACTGTACATGTTTCTTTTAAAACTCTTCTTCACTTGTTGGAATGTCCGTCAACATCTGTTTTTTTTGTTCACGTGACTTTAGCTGCAGAAAAAGGTCTTTCCAGTACAGTTTTGCACAATATACCAATTTCACTACGCCCAAAAAAACACCTTTTGCCAGTGGAAAAAGTTTTCATCAAAAAATGAGAGTTTTGGAGAAATCGTCATTTTCCCATTAGGCAAATTTTTATGTGCAAGTTATATTTGCGCAATTTGAGGGTCAATGGAAAAGAGACTAATGTCATGTTTAAGGACAACTTCTTTAAAATGAAAAAGACATGTTTCACGTCTCCATGTGGCTCAGAGGTTCGGCTTGTCTCACAGGGAGACATATACATTTCCTTTATATTTCTTATTCAATAAAGTAAAAGCACACTTGAAGCCTATAACTTATGCCCGTAGCCTTTAAAGAAATTCAAATTCAATGTACTGTATCTAAAACATGTAAAAATCTATATCTTAATTCTTCAGTCTGATACCTACAAGCAACGCCTCAACAGATTTGGCCGGAAGCAAAGAAAAGCAGCAGTTTAAGTCCAAGCCAAAAATAAAGAGAGAAATAAAGGTTAACCTTCCTCGCAGCCATCACAGTTCCTTCCATGTTATTAAGCCAGACAACTTAGACATGACAAGACATTAACTTTTTAATAATTGGGTTAGCGTAGCAGTAAACAATATGGCTGTCATCAACCAGACAAAGCCTGCTTTTAACAGGCTTTCTCAGACTGCAGCCACCGCTCACACTCCGGAAAAGTATGAACCATTTAGTGGGTGATCATTCTTTATTTGTGATCTATTATGGGTTAATATGTTTTCCAGCCCCGGGCCATGTGTTTTTCTAGTTCTGTGTGATGTATCTTAACAGTTGTGCCGCTGGAACACAATTTAAACTACCGTGGATCTTCTATAATGTTTGTTTCTATCGTGCATCGGAAATAAGAAAAATCTCCTTTATTAATCTATTCTTTTTGCTGCAGGCGAAGAGTATTTTCATCATCATAATCATATTGATTTTGGCAAAACATAAACACAGTCGCCGTCCTCATGAGTCTCACACTCTGGAAAATCATTATTAAAAGCAGACGGGGTTCTGTCGTCATCATGACACGTGGTTCCTATATTTAGATATTAATGTATATGTTTGTTTGTTCGGTGGATGTTTGTCTGAAGTAGATTTTCCTGAAGGGTTTTGGACTCTAGTCGGAGTGCAGGTACATTTCTGTAGGTAAGACACAGAGAGATGAATGTAGAATGAGCCTCCATGTTGAAATAAGGATGGGTTTTATTTTTCCCATCATTAAAACAGGAGTTAGTGAAGGCGGAAGGAACCAGACTTTACACCTAAATCTCTTTCCTTTACAGATATCATAGATTTTTACTTAATAGCACACATGAATTGGTGACATTAACCCATAAAGACCCAGTGATGCTTTTGTGGCAGTTCCCAAATGATTTTTTTTTCTCAATTTTTAACTTTTCTTTTTTCCCCTTCTTATTTTTTCTAATAATATGGTCAGTATTTGCATTCTTAAGTGAAAATCAGGTATTTTTCTACATATATTTTACTGAAAAAGTCACTTTCTCTGTTTTTGAAATAATAACCTTCAACTTTAATTTGACCGTTTTATGAACATCGAATCATGATCAGTAAATTGTATCAGTAGCTGAAGATAAACTCAGTGTGTCCATCCACTGCCATTGATCCACCTCCATGGGTTTTACTGGTGAATCAATGTTATAGAAGATGACGATGTTTCCACGGTAACCATGGGTCATATCTGATGACCATGAAAAGATGATAAACTGCATTTTACACCAATTATTCCTTGATAGGATTAGTGGATCAACAAGTATTTAGCTTTTTATATCTATAGATGATTCTGGTCGCCAGTGGGTGTTTGGGTCTTTATGGGTTAAACCAGAAACAGCTGCATCAGGACCACATATTTGTTGCTGTGTTCTCAGAGTTCTGCATTTATTCCATGCTTGTATTCATTGCTCCATCTTTAGACCATCTTACCCCATCATCTGATTGCAGCTTTTGTTTCTTCCTGTGGGTTTTAAAACCTAAAATAAACTGAAAACCAAAGCAACACCAAGAAAAGTTAGAGATTAAATTGTTTGGCCAAAATTGCAATTTAATAAGATGAAATATCACTCACCACCTTAACCCAATTATATTCCAAACACACAAAAAATATGATGAAAAACAAGAGTAGAAACTTTATTTGTTTTTTTGTTTGTTTTTTAATGGATGGAAAAATAGTTTAAACGTTACAGGAGATCCTTCATCCCTCCGATATCAGACTCCATTACTTCAGTCAGATGTCTAATAGACGGATGGCTGTTTGTCTAAGAACATCCTCTGGTATCCTATCTGTTTCGCCCACTTTGGATTTCTTTTAAAAATAGGTGTGTCTGGCTCTGTAAAATGCATAGTTATGTCTAGAAAATCATTTTGGACGTTGGATGTTCAATGATGCATGATTCAGTTGCTGAAGCAAAGCAGTTGCATCAAGCATCTCCAATATTGATCCCTTTAAGTCGGATAATGTCTGAAATACTAACAAATAAGACCATGTAAGGGAACAAAAAGTAGATGTTACATTTATTAAGAAACAAAACTATATTCTTTTCATATTATTCTATTCATATAGAGAGAGATCTTCATCGTTCTAGCACAAAAAGCGTTCCCTCCATGAAAAACATCTCATTTTACATCAGACCAACAAAATATTAAAATCCCTGATTCCAAGACTTATGTTCAGTCTTGTCTTTTGAATGCACTTTTTTGATTTTAATGTTAATTTTAATGTATGGTTTTAACCCATAAGGACCCAGTTTGACATTTGTGGCAGTTCCAAAATGATTTTTTCTCTATATTTAACCATCCTTAAGTTGTTTATCACCATTTATTGTAATATTATCTTCTGTATTTTCTGTTTGTTTGTTTTTTTCAGCGAAAATCTGGTATTTTCCAATATTTAATTTACTAATCATGTAGATGTTCATGAAAGCTCAGAGTAAAGTTGAGGATTATTATATCAATATTAGAGAAAACTGAAGTAAAAGTGACTTTTTCAGTAAAATCTATCATTAACTGAACATAAACCCAGTGTCTCCATCCACTGTCATTGATCCAACTCCATGGGTTTTACTGGTGAATCAATGTTATAGAAGATGATGCTGTTTCCACGGTAACTATGGCGCCTCTGAAAGTCCAAATGGGTCATATCTGATGACCATGAAAAGATGAAGAACTGTATTTTACACCAATTATTTATATGGATTAGTGGATCAGCAGCAATTAAACAGTTTATATGAGTAGATGATTTAGGTCGATGGTGGATGTTTGGGTCTTTATGGGTTAATATTTGAAAAACCACATTTTATTTCTGATTATTTTAATGTCTTATTTTTAACGTCTTCTATGATTTTTAATGTCTTTTCTTCCATGATCTTTTTTATGCCTTTGTAAAGCCCTTTGAGTTACCCTGTGTATGAATAGTGCGTTACAAATAAACTTGCCTTTCCTCAACATAGATTTATTAATAGATTGAATTTGCGAATGGTCATCGGCAGAGGACGATGGAATTGGGCAGCCACCGACCTGACAGTTGCACACACTCGGCCGTGGCTCAGGAGGAACAGTAGAGCAGGTCGTCCAATAACCGAAGGGTTGGCGGTTTGAATCCTGCTTTGTCCTAGTCATGTGCTGTTGTGTCCTGGATCAAACCCTTCACCCTCCTTGCTGCTACTCACACTGGTGTATGAATGTTCGGTGGAATGTGTGAGTGAATGAATAATGGATCCACTGTACGGGCTTTGAGTATGCATTCATAGAAAAGAGCAATATAAATCTAATATATTATTATGTGGGGATCAAAAATCTTTGTGGGCTCAATGAAGAATTCAATGTAGCAAGTTTTAGCAGAACATACTATGTATCGTTGGTTCAACAGAATAATTTAACTTGGTACCATGAACTGCAACCTCATTGAGAAAACTTAAAATCTTTACTGCAGAAGGTTGCTTTACAATTTTAAATGATCTCAACATTTTCTTTTTTACAGTGTGCATGTAATGGATCATTTTTAAACCTTCTTAGTTTGCCTTCAGATTGAACATCTTGCCCTCCTCCTAGATTCTAAAGCTTGTTATATTTTATGTATAAGTATAGTGTGTTTAATGTAGTTCTACAAGGTGAGCAAGAATGTTATTTTAGATTTTAAAAGACAAACCTAATGATTTTTGCTGTATTTTCTAACATGATATTCAAATGAGTTCAGGTCAAAGGTCATGTTTGGTGATGATATGGAGCTGGATACGTATTAAAGGCACTATTTCAGTATTATCTGCATGAATGATATAGAAGGTGATACAATTGCACAAGAGCTTTGATGTGACTTTTAGGAAATATTGCTGGTGCAAGGTGATGACAAATGGGGCTGAGTTCAGCTGTGGTTGTAGCAGCATCTGGAGGTTTAGATAGTTGGAGAAGATTAATATATGGCATCAAAAGATGGATCCTTCTTGGAATCAAAAATTCAACTATTTCTGAGTAAGTCTATGAAAGTGGGCCAGGTAGAGACAGAAAGGAGACAAACCCTTTCACTTTTATTAAGTTTTCTTATTTTCTTAAGTTGATGGAAAAACGTATCTTTCCTTGAAAACGAATCCGGACAAACTGTAATGAATAAAGTGATTCTAAATGTTATTTTAAGAAACTGAAATGATATAAAACCACAGTATTAAAGTAATCGCTGTTAACAAAACCCACTACTTTTAGTATTTTGTGTTATCTATTCATTCTCTATTTCATATCAGGACATGACATTCAGACCCACTGTGTAGGTTAGCGGTTGTAAAACTGCATCTAGGATTTTTTTTTTCTTCACTTTTCATACATTTGAAACAAAAACATGTATTTCAACAATATGATTACTGTATTTAATTGTGTCTTACAGTTGTATCTTGTGTCATTGCTTGCTGAAATAGGGGGTTTAGCACTATTGCGTTCTGCTTTAGGAGCATATATTGATATTTAAAATAAGAATTTGCCCGATATATGACGATAATAGCAGTTTTTTGTTTAGTATTTTTCAGTTCTTCTCCTGCCAAGGAATCATCATTGGATTAAAATAATAAAAATAATGGCAGTGATTTGAAGTCTTTCAGCCTCTCATTTCACTGAATTCATATTCAGTCTGATAATGTTTTGAAACAACATCAGCAGCATTAACCACTGTCATCTGCCAATGCCACTTATTCACATTTTATTGCTCCATCAGTCGAGTCAAGTAAGATGCACTGACTGTCAGCGGCACCAGACCTGCCACCACTTATTCTGCACAGCTCAGTGATGTGTTTTATCCCTCACATGCCCTCTGCTGGCTGTGAGCCATGTTGTGATGACCCTGTCTGTATTGCTGTTG
>JAPTMW010000016.1:11520878-11538895 GCA_029822955.1 Ostorhinchus angustatus | reverse complement strand
CACTCACACACACAGATATACAGTAGGCATGTGCACACAGACACACACATATACACGCATACACACAAAAGAAATGAGTCATCAGTGAGTATGTGAAAGGGGTTTAAGAGGCTCTAATTGCATCTGGTGAGAAATATAAAAGCAGCTTCTCGCACTGACAAGAAAAGGGGGGGTGAAAACGGAAGATGAAAATAAGAGTGAAACTACATAACTCCTATCAAGAATTAATTTATATCCATGAACCTTAACAATATTACAGAAGACATTTCAATAATTTATGTCCCACATATGTTTTACTTTCAAGTAACTGCACAGAAAAAGAAAATCTCTTTTTAAAAGCCTGCCTTTGCGAGTGTCTGAGAACTGGCATCTGCAGTATGTGTAGCCCAATGGTGACATTTGCGTATGTGTGGCTCGATGGTGACATTGAGCGGCGCTTCACCCCCGCGTCATTAAATCCTTGCCGCCAAACCCATTAACACCCATTCTCTCCAGAGAACTCCATTTACGCAATGCTCTGGTGCAGCAGCGCCGAGGTGGCATCTTAGCCAAGCGTCGTCGCTCGCATGCTGAGCCTATTCCCGTGGTACGGTCGACACAGTGAGGAGGGGGACTCTGGGAAGAAGAAAGTGGCGTTCGGCAAGGCCATCTGGGTATCCCATCTGCAACGTGGTTATGGATGCGACTCTTTCGTTTTGGCAGCCTACAGCGAGTGATTAGCGGCAACAGGCACTGATGACAGGGGCGAGAGGCTCCCCAGACGTCTCCAATGACGCGGAAGGCTTCTAATAATAGGACGCTGTTAGAGATGATTAGCTCAGTAACCTGGTTATCACCAAAGGTGGAAGACTGAAGGCAAAGAAGAAGAAAGGTGGACATCCATGACCATTCTGGTGAACCTGCACACACTGATGTAGGACTTGGAATTTGCTCCGTCTGGAGAAAGGAAGCTTCCAGACAGTAAAAGGTTTTCAAAACAACCATGAAATTCTTGATAATATTCCTGAAAGGATTTTTTTTAATTAAAATTCTCACTATTGAATGGCTACCCTGACCAAACTACTTCTAGTCAATTATAAGTCTGAATTTATACTGTAGGATGTGGCAGGCTATCAAACACAATGCACAATACATATATGTGAATATTGATTAAAAATGTCATAATTACCTTTTTTTCATATTGTAATTCAAACAAAACAAAACAGATCTCTGCACCTTCTCTTTACCGTTTACAGGCTAATCCCTGTAATGGAAGGGCTTGGCAGGGTTTGGCTAGTCAAGTGTTTTTAGAGAGGTTGGAAGGTGACTTAATTTATTTACAGATTACTGCTAAGAGTCTGTCAGATGTGTCTCAACAGCTTCAATCCGTGGGTTGCCACAGAAACAAATATGGCAGCTTCTTTAACCATATTTCGGAGTTTTCTGTCGTGGAATAAAACCCTCATATAATCTGTGTTTATATTCAGTCTTTTGGTTTGGACTAAACATCAGACTTATGTGAGTTATGTGCACCTTGTAGTGGTTTTTTAACTTTAAGTGTTTGATGACTGACGGACGTGCTCTTCTGGCCAATAGAAACACGGGAAGTGAGCTCCGTAGTGTGTGCAAACCAACTGCAGCATTCGCCTGCAGGCTTAATAGCACTGTGAAGAAAGACTAAGACAGGAGCAATGTAGTTTGACATATTTAGCCAACAAAAATGAACGTTTGGAAAACTGTATTCAATAGGGAAGTAAATTACACTGCAAGAGTGGCCCTTTCCAAATGACATATTTACTTTCTTACTTTTTTATTTCTATTTTTTTTTTAGTTCGAGATACATTTTATTCCTAATTATTAGTTACATATTTTGTTACCATTTATCCACATGAGGTCTGCTCTATATTTAGAATTAACAATTAGCTTGAAAATTATGCACTTTTCAAGCCAAAATCCTGAAAATTTGGCTGTTCATTTTCAATTTGTAACACTTTCCACTATTTGGCAGAGCTTCGGAAATTATCTGTAAAGTCATTTTTTTAAAATTATTATATCATTTAAAGGAATAAATAGCTGTTATTTATATGAACATTCCAAGCACTTACGCCTTAGAGACCCAAGTAACCAGCATTATTAATAATGAACAATGTTAATGTAATGCCATTTTAACCTGTTTTGTAATAGATATGAGAGACAACATCTTTTATACCTTTAAATCATAGACCAATGACATTCTGACCCCTTAACGTTCTATTATTGAGCTACTGTCACATACAGTGCATTCACCGACCTTTACTCTCCCGCGCCATCTGCAATGCCTGCAACGATGTCTTTGGACTAATCTCCAGTTGGCACACCTGCACTTTTGCATGGATGAGGGATGGGAGGGTTTTCTGCAGATCCTCATTGTTCAGCAGCATGTTGGCCCCAGCAACAATCACAATAGCATTTTCGCCTGCCCACAGTCAACAAAAAAAGCAGAAAAACTATAATGAAATATTACTTCCTGAGTGTTAAAATGTATGCTCATATGAAGATCTCTTCAGCTCCTGTCTATGTTATGTGGTAAAAAACCAAAGTAACAAATGCAAAAGGACGTCCACACCAGCTGAGAGCTAGAATCTGCAGATATTCAGTGTGGTTTGATGTACTTCAGCATCTGTTTATATGAGTGAGTGTGTGTCTACCCAATGACTATGGTCACTTAAGCAGTGGTGAGTCAATAGATGAATGTAGGTACACACTGTGGGCATATGTGTAGGCATCAGTGTGAGTAACAAAGAGTGTATGGAGAGCACACTCAGTTTTTGTGTGAAACCATTTCTACAAGGTAAAGAGCTTTAAGTAGGGTGGTATTAGCAAGAGGTAAAACCATTTACCTGCATCATTGACAATAATGGAAGCAGCTCCGGTGGCCGCTTCAGATGTCTGTCCTACAAAATCTGAGACAGGAAGGAAGACACCAGGAGTAAAGTCAGAACTGAAAGCATTTATTGCACAAACAATTTTGAACTCAAAGGTTTCATCAGACACACCTTAAAGATAAAATATCAAGACACAAAGCACTACTATAGATAGTGACCCGTTCTTGTGGCTATGACAACCAGGCACACTGCAAACATCCCAAGTTGTTTACAGAGAAAAACTTTTGAGGAAAAACATCTCTTAAAAGTTTAACTTTTACTGGCTGCAACTTTTGGTCCTTCTGAAAACAGAGAAGCATAATAATCCAGCCAAAAAACTTTAGTAACAGCAAAAAACTGACAGAATACAGATGGCATTATGAGAGATCATTGCTCTAAATACTTTAAATGGCAAATCTTTTCGCCATGCACTATCAAAATGGAATCCAATGTAAAGCAAAAACAGTCTTATTTTACCTGTGTGTACACCATTGTCGTTGAAATTCTGGATATAACTGTCTCCAAAGAAGTCTTTACCAACCTAGAAAACATTGAAGGCAAAACGATTACAACAAAGAGAGTGTCAAGCAGGGTCAGACTTGGTTAGCGGCAACTTTTGAAAAGTAGTGTACTCAAACCTCTGTTGAGTTGGTTTTTCGTGTGCCCTGCCAGCATACTGGCATGGTGCCGCCGCCGAAAATGTGTAAAAACGAACACACAAAGTCAACAAACGCACACACGTGCAAACACACGACCAGCTGCGCCAAGCCTTGAAGACACGATAACCCCGCCTTCACGCCTCTTCATACCCACCTCGCTTTCGTTTTCTTTCCCTCCTTCCCCTCTTCCCCTGATCCGCACTGGGATGTCCACATCTGTAGCTACTTTGGGTTGTAGAAGGGGTCCCCACCTTGCCCCGAGGCACATACAACGAACCCACGCTTTCCAAAAAACGTGCCAAAACGCCGGCACTTGTAGTTGCCTGTGATAATGGGTTGGGATGGTATTGGCTGCTTGGCCCCATTCTCTTTGAAGAGCGGCCTTCCGTCTTGGATGTTTTTGACAAGCCCGGGTGTCTATTTTTGGGTTCTCCCCATGCCCGGAGAGCTCCTCCCGCACTAGGTTGTTATCGATCGGGCCTCTTTGTTCTGACAGAGGTGGGGCTTCGGTGCTTTAGTGCTCGGGTTGAAAGGCCACTCTCAGACTTACTGATTGGAGACTTGGGGTTGTATGGTATGGGAATAGGCTTGTTTGAACGAGTGCAAGCGTGGGTGGGCATATGCATGCAGTATGGTATTGATCAAGAGAAAATGAGCCACGGAGAGTTGAGGTTGTGAAATGACTGAAGTGTGAACGAAGGTTTTTGGGAGTTAGAGTTGTCAAGTAGTTTGCAGACTGTTATAGCTAATGGCTGATTATTTGTACTGAGTAAGATGTGGATGAGCCAAAGTTAGTTTTTTTCTACATTCATGGTCAAATTCATGCTAAAATACAGCAAATCCACATAAACACTTAAACCTCCTTCAGTAGAAGTGGATGGGTTTAAATGTGTTGTTGCATTTCACCTTGCAGACCATGGCGGTCTTGGCTCCCAGTCTTGCAGCTTGTACACACTGGTTGGCCCCTTTTCCTCCAAATCCAATGAAAAACTTGTGTCCGTGGATAGTTTCACCTGCCTTGGGTAGCCTTGGTGCCTGGCTGAGGGTAAAACAAACAGTTAGTACACTGTCAGTAAGAACAGATACACAATAAGTATTCATCTTATTGGAACAGAAACAACAAATTCAAGTCTTGAGTGTTGGCTGGACATGTATAAAAGTAGAAGTCAGTTCACTTTTTCATCTCCGTAGTCTCTTTACATGACAGATAAAAGTTTTGCTCAAACTTTAAAACAAGCTTTTAACATTGTAAGTAGTCTCCTTTGGACCCAGAGAGTGAAGAACAATGTCAAAATGTGAAGATAGACCCTCAGGGCCATATGCTTCCTTGGTCAAGTTTTTACCATTATAAAATGTGCACTCAAACAGAGGTTGCTGTAGAGTTTACAGAGGACTGATTGGATCTTTTAGTCTCATGAAGGTCTTTCACATAGAGGTTAACAAAATGCAAACGCTGCCAGAATGAATTGGGCAAAGGAAACTTTTTAGTAATATTTTCCCCTTTCTCTTCTTACCACAGTAGCAATAAAAACATTCAGAAAATGAGGGTGGAAAATGCTTCATCACTCTATAAAGTAGTATACATTTCAACAAAAGACTTAGTCAGTTTAACCCCTACGAGTGTCTGAAAACCGTCAAATGATGCAACCACTGAAATCCATAGATGTCTGAACTTGACATTGGCCACACCAAAAATACCTGACTCATCAGGGTTGGGAAAGGTCCCACCCCCCCTTAAGGTATAAATGCTACAGGTGGGTACCCCGAGGAAGAGCTGTCTGTGTCTTGATTTGTCCAATCACAGAGCAGCAGTAGATGGTGAGTAACACATGGGAGAGACAACAGACAGCTTTGCACTGTACGTCAGGACGCTGTGGTTTGGCCCCTGGCCAGGGCTGCCCAGGGCCAGGGGGGTTTGCGGATGGCAAAATGTTGTCATGGACTTGTTTTTCACCCTGTTGTGGTCCATTTTTATACTTGTGTGTATGAGTGTGTTTGTGGCAGGTGTGCTATTACTGTAAGTTCACTCAATCCCAGGATTTCCAGTAACTGAGACACTGATGGCAAACACTGGAGGTTGTTAGAAATGTTGTTGTTTTTGCACCAGCGTGTGAAAACACTAAAATGCCCAAAGCTATAACAGGATGTAGGGTCAATGAGGCTGAAATGTGGAGACAAAGACACTGAACAAAGGTAATGCACGTAAATACACAAACACACACACACAAAATTCCTTCACATATGATCTATTCTTGAAGCGGCCATCTTAGTAAATGTTTCCCACACATACTGACTCCAATCGTCAAACTCATTCACACATTAAGAAACTTTTTTCAATGCTACTTTGAAGAAGAACCCTGACTAAAACTTCAGACTTAAGTACTTTTTTTAATATACTATATATACTCTACAAGGTCCTTCCATTACTTTGAATAGTACAACTTTTCTGGGACTGAATTCAGTGTGTTGGAAATTAAATGACCTTGCATTTCATAATTGTATGAAGTGACTTTATGAGCCATTAAGTGGGATTTACAACACTACAGAGGTACAGACACTCAACTTAGACATCTGTAAACTTTTAATCTTCAAATATTCGGTAATTTTAAGATAAATTTTTAAGAAATATGTTTCTTTGCTTTTCTGCAGAAATAATATGATTAAAAAATGTATTGTGCAAAAATTTTCAGTCAATAATAGGTTTGTTATAGTGTTTTAATGATCATACATATACATTTCTGAGTCTCTGCCTCAAGGAGACTATCACTGGAACACGCAAAACATATAAAAAGACCGTTAAAAACAGACAAAATATTATACAACCTTTGGAGGCAAAAAAATTTTGCTCAAGTAGAACTGAAAGAAGCTTGATATAATATACTACAAGGCTAATTATGAAAATGTACTGTCTTTTGCTTGTGGCAACTACTCAATATTTTTAGTGTTGTTTGCATATATTTCCTGAGCGACTAAGAAATAAATATGTATCAGTAAAGCCCTACAAGAAAAATGTTACACCCCATAGACTAATTAGCTATATATGCAGAACTATGGTTTTTGGACAGCTAAATGAGCAGAGATGCTAAGCTAATTGCCTCTGGAAAAGAGAGTTTAATCCATCTTGTCATCTAAGTCTATACAAGACAGGAACGTTTTAACTCTTTTCTCTATATTCAATATTAAAAAGCACCGAGCACAATGTTCTGGAGCCAGTTTGGTTATTTTTGTGAGACCCTCTTAACTCGGGATGCATCTACAGTTTATTCCTCCAGTTTTCCTGTTTTGTTACCTTGTTTAGTGCACGCTGAGATTTATTTTTCAGAGAAGAAGAGGAGGTTGTTTTTTTTTTTTTTGCAAGTCACAGTTGATCTTGACATTTAAGAGCTCGTACCAGTTATTTAGATGGTCATAAAATTGCAGTACTCTCCTATAAGTAGAACTTCAGTAGGTCAAATCGGTATTACAAATACAAAGTGTAACATAATGACTCCACATTTGGCCAAGCGCCACCTAAGACAAATGACATGTAACATAAACAGATTTCCAAATTCCTAAATAAACTCGCCCACGCCTCTTCATGCCCAGAGAGACACTTGGCAATTGTTGTCTGCGGTGAGTGCACCAAACAAACAGGGCTGTTATGTGCTAAAGTGCAACCTTGGTGCGTTTTCTCCCACGGAACCAAAAGGCCAAAGCAGGTGCGCGGTGACGTGAAGTGTTTGCTTTAAGGCTGGCTCTCATTTCCCTCTCCTCCGTCTCTATTAAAGTCATTCCTCAGCTGCTGGTGAGCAACAGGGGGAAGTAGACTGGGCCAAAAACAAACTGAAATGTGGCTTCCATAGTTTGAAGCGTAGCAGGTCTTTCTTGTTGCAGACACAGTACAGTGCGTTCCACAGTTGGTGCTGATTAATTAAAAATGTATAATATAATGAAGCTCTTTGGTTTAACCTTCTGCTCATGTTGTATTTCAGTAATCAATTTATGAAGTCTATTAAGCCTAGAGATGCATTTTCCTCATTTTATGTAAATTATCTTGTCCACAAAGATTCACTGTTTGGTTAAATCAGGACAAGGTCTTCCAGAACATTTTGAGCTAAGAAAGCATACTTTAAATAGACAAGGTGTTTTGCTATCAAAAGTGCAGTGTTTGAGTAGGATGTGGGTGTTTATTTTTGTGTGGTCAGACCATTTGCTGGAAACATGTATGTGTTGCTATTATTCAGAAAGAAAGAAACAGCCTATATTTGGGGATTTAAACCACTTATGAGCCTTTTCAGCCTCTTAACAGGTTGGTGCTTATGGAAATACTGTAGCATGAAAAATGGTCATTGGATTCTTTTTATAATAAAGTGTTACTACTTCATTATGTCCATTAGAAGTTTTTTTTTTTTTTTTTTTTTTTACTTATAAACACTAAAAACACACATTAACCTAATATACAGCACATGACAGGGAGGGTTTAAAGGTATCCATGCACTATGTGACAATTGAGGAGTCAAAAACACACAAGAAAAAATATTTGGATGGAAGTAAGATGATAAACAGGAAAGAAATACAAAAAACAATCTGCTCCACAAAATATTATATCATATTTTTTCTTTCTTTCTTTTTGTTAAAATACATTCCTGTTTATTGTATTTTGTCTCAGTAGTTCCCTAAAATTAATCCAAGTGGAAACATTTAATGGGAAGATCATAAAAAAATGCACAAAATGAATTAATTACAGTCCTTCATCTTAAGGGGTGATAGGACATAAATGTTGAAATATACAAAAATGAAACAGAGCCTGTATTTGCTGCAATTGCAGGTGTGTCCGAATAAGTACTAACAGGATAAGTAATGATTCCAGTAGTTTTAGAAAGAACGGAAAAAAAGAAAAAAAAAGATTGTTCCCCTTCAGATTTGTTATAAGAAAAAAATAAAAATGCACTTATTAATCTGTGTCTGATTGCACATAATTGCATTGACCTCATTAAAATTACCTCTCCTCAGCCAAGAATCAATTGCTGGACGCAGGATATTTCCGGCTCTCCTGAAAGTCCACTTTAAGAGTATAAGTAGCGGTAGATTCAAGGATCTACAAGGCACGTGGAAACGCTTCTTACTAAATTCATTCTGCTCCAAAACATTAGCGGTGTGACAAATTCTGAAACTGGAGATTTTACACGAGAACAGAGGAATTTTCCACTGTCCAACAAATCTGGGGAAAAAAATCTGATATAAATTCAGATATAGCAGAAACATAAAAACATAATGGGAGAGACTTGAACCTGGGATCGACTTTAATAAAAGCCTACTTTCTGTTTCGGTTCTGTATATTTTGAATATTGAGCCCAACTCAGTAAAACTCTGACTCGTCTTGGCAGATGCACATGTCGACACAGTCAGCTGTGGCAGTAGGGGGCACTGTATGGCTTTGACAATGGGTTAAAATGCAGGGAGAGACTCTGCTGTTCCTCTTTGAGAACAGCAGATAGTGGACGATTAAGTATAACCTTTTACTACTGAACACAGAGCCATAAAAAGGAGCACAGTGTGCTGTGCAGTCTGACCAACTGGCATTTGTACCAACAAATTAATGTTACACTTGTTAAGCAAGACAGACACGGAAAGAGACGGTGAGTGTGTGCCTGTGCTGTCAGTCAGCTCAACTGCCACCCAAACACTGGCTGTTCAAGACAACTGGATTTCTAACTTCAAAGCCAAGCATATCACTTTGAAGGGCTGTGAATGTATTCCAACTACCCTCCCCTATCCGCGTTCTGACCTCCATCCAAAAAGCCCCAACCCCACACCCACATACACACACGCTACCCAAAAACAGGCCATTTCCCGTTAGCTTATTAGGCTTGTAATAGACAACTCCTGCCCTTCAAAGCAAAAAGTCACTGGTTGAATTTCTAATGAGCAACAACATAAATAACTTGAAAAAAACAGGAGAAGGCACATGTTTCTGATAAGTGTGGGCTTCTCTAACAGTCTAAGCGACAACTACAATGTGATGGACTTCAACTAAAACTTTGTTTACAGATTGCAGTTGTTAATTCAGATCTATCTTTGCCAGTAACCAGGTGACAGCTATTTTCCACCTCAAAATACAAAACAAGCCCGAACAGTAGACATTTATTTGGCTCAAGCCCAGGAAGACTTGACATTATATTTACTTTATGTCTCTGTGAGATTGTGTCATGCCTCACAAAGGTTATGGTAAATAAGGGTGACAAATTGTTTTCAACTAACCCATTGTGCTGGAGTTGATGACTAATGAATTGTGGGAAAGGATCCTATTTGGCTCAACAAATCTTGCCACATATGAGGATGATGCAACACTGACATTTTAGTAAGCAGTAATTACACCAGATCATCTGCACACTTTGAATCTTCAAAATCAGAGTTGAGCTTACCGAAAGATGACCACAACTACATCAGCTATCAATGATAAATGAAAAAAAAAAAAAGAGTTCAGGAATATTTTCTTTTTAATGTATTGCAGCAACTTCTGGCAAATTGACTCCCTCTTCCTCCAAAGTATATCTAACTTACCTAGAACCTGCTTGATCCTACATGTTCTCTATAACATTTTGTAGTTTGAGGAAAACCACTGAAAAGGCAGTGGTATTATCTATGTATAGACCACTTCCTCTTTTCATGTGTAGACCGGACTTAACTGTTCATGGAAAACACCCTTTGGCCATTGTACCATATTTTCCACAAGTATGTGTATCAAAATAAGATTGTTGAAGGAAAATGCTGGTTGTGGTGGTGGTGATTAATGATAAATGGAAATAAGATTTAACTATGACACAACTGTAATGAAAAGTAGATGAAAAAGATTGTTATGGATGAATGCATATACATATTCTTTTTGTAAACAACAAATATTTAAACATTTTTTTTGCAGTTTCATTTCATGCAGCAGTGGATTTAACTGGTAAGTACTACATTACATTTTAGATATCCACCTCCTCATATGGCAACCTGAATTAGTAAAATGTGCCTGCTTCCTGTTGGGCTCACCTGAGGAAGCAGAGGTGTTTCCTGGAGTTTGATATATATAGCTACAGATATTTTTACTAAGCTTTGAAATCAATATGGGGTTAATTTTTACTCATTTTCTGAAATGAATAACAGCAAAGTATCTGAAAAAAGACCTTTTCCGACTGCGTTTACTCACCTCACCAAGTCAGTCATACACGAGCCAACCACCAACACATCAAAAGCCTCCTCAGTCATGATCTGATTAAGACACACATTTGGGTTATTTGGAATCATTTCTGGACACAAGCTTGACAAGTCTTCATTTCAAACAATACATGATTTAGAAGATTTTTCTAATTTCTTCAACATCCGTTCAGGCCTTTCCAGAAAAAGCCTATTCACAAATGAGGACAAAATCTACAGCAAAGCCGACTCCTGAGGGGCATTTCAGGCAAAATATGTAAAACAGTTTATGTAAACAGCCTCCAAACAAAAATCACTTGATATTATTTATCTCCCACATTAGCATGAGCTTGACTCGAACAAGGAAGAAGGTAAAAACAGAGCATTCATCGCTAGCTGAGTTGGACAACTTCCAGTCTTATTGGGGGTTGAGATTGGGGGTGGTGGTGTTGGTGGGGGTATTTCAATGCTACACCACGTGAGCGCGCCGCAGCCCAACTGAGTCTGTAATTAATTCAATCCTCGGCTTGTATCAGAGCTAATGCTAGTGTGTTAATCTCTTCAAATCTCTTCCTAGGCAGTGGAAGACTTGGAAAGCCTGGCCGCTGGCTGTAGGATGGCTCAATTCTCTCTCCCACAACTCGCAGCATATTGTCTTCCCTCTGCAGGCATGAAAAGCCTAGAACCTTCCACGTACCCACTGTAGGAGAATATAATGAGAACTGCATTGTCAGACGACTGGAAACAGCAGGAAGCCCTTTTAAGACCCTGTTTTTTGTTGAGTTTAAGGCTGCATTATTAGAGCTGACCAACCAGAAGAGGTGTCTATAGATGCGGCTCAATATACATATATGTGATAACCACTCATTATAAACTACAGCTTAACAAAAAGCTCCACTTAGCCTTATTCTAAAATGACTGCAGTCAAACACTTCAGCCTAAATGCAAATCAAGGTTTAAATACAGTTTGCCACACAGCTGAGACCAAGCTCAAAGAAAAAGCCAACTGAAAATGTTGCTGGACTGCATATTTTGCCTATGTCTGGTTAAAGGAGTCAAGACCTAGCTAGATAATGATTGTTATTACAATGATATGACCATTTATGTATAAAACGGCTTTTCAGAAGTTTAGATAATGACTATAATCAGAAAAATACTTCTTCTAGTCTTACTCCACCTCCTCCAAACACACTCACACACTTGTGAAAGGCTCCTTTTTTGTCCAGTGTAATGTTTTGTATGAATACTCAAAAAGCACTGTATGCACCAGAAAGAGCCCTGAATATGACAACTGTTAGCGTCAATACATTAAAAACATAATGATCAGCTAAATACTGTATTCTACCTTGAGTTTCTACTAGATATTTTAAGACTAATCCTGAATGACATCCATGAAGGTGGAATTTCCCGGTTGTGAAATCAGGAGAGCTGCCATAATGGAAAAGCACTGTTGATAAACGCAATTTCCTACATATTTATTTGTTATGTGTCTGATACTTGACAAAAAAAACCCAACGCATTTATATTATAAATGTGTGTGTGTGTGTGTGTGTGTGTGTGTGTGTGTGTGTGTATATATATATATGGGACTCCACAAATCTCATTCTGTCTACTGTGTAAAAAGAAGTGAAAGTCTCATGTAGCTTTCATAAAGTTACAAGTTTAAGAGCAAGTTGCAAGGTCAAAATATGCTTGGTTGCAAGTAAAAAATAAAAACAAAAAAAAAAAACTATACGTAGCGTATTACTAAATAAAAGTAAAAAAAAAAAAAAACATGCATTACAGTACATGTGTCTAGTAAATCTTACTGGGTATATTTTAACATTAGTGTATAAAAGAATAGTTAGACAGGCAGCCGTTTTAATTTTACTTCTTCTTTAAAACATTGCTTTCTTCATTATCTACTGAAATGGGAAATGCTAGCAACAAATAGTCCGAACCACTTCAAGCTGTCAAATTACAAAATGATAATATAGTTAAGCTAATGTTGCAGCAACTACGTAAATAAATCCTTTATTCGAAGATGGTGCACACCAGCTCAACTTATTTAAATACTTAAGTCAAACAAACCTTTCAGAGACAAAATGTCATGGATTAATGTAACATAATATTTACCTGACATTCAAAGATATTCTTACAGAGTGTACAACTCTACACACATTGTACTACACTTCAGACGAGGGTCAAAGTACAAACAGCTGCGTTATGTTACCGCTACTGCCGGATCAATATTTTGTAATTAAATTATTGTAAGAAAATTTTATGTGCTTAAAATTTCAATTCTATTTTTATATGACAAAGTAAAATGGGTTATGGGTGATATGTTATCAATAAATGTAGCGCAGGACGTAGGAACTGTCATTATGTTAACAGGCATCACTGGAGGAAACCAAGTCAGGGACCTTCAAAGGACCCAATAAAATGTACCGGAAATGTTAAGAGCATGAAGTAAACATTGGCGTTCACACTTAAAATATCTCACTTCCAGCTTTTTCAGGTACTCAAATGCACATTATCTGCTATATTCGTATTTTCAGTAAGGAGCGACTTGTGTTTTTGGCAGAACTAAACGCTTGAATTGTTGCAATTTGCCGCAGAATTCTCCGATAAGCTAAAAGTGGCTAACGATACCCAGCTTCCGAGTGTTGATATCCATGTGAAAACGTTTGGGTCACTTTTTTGTTATGCCAAAAATAATTGATACTTGCATTCTCTTTGTTTTTCTCGTATATGCACTCTACATGACAGTGTAAAAATAAGGGAGAAAGTACTTTAACATCAGAAGTTGTACCGCTGTTATTTTTGTGCATTCATAAGCCCCGAGAAATATTGAAACAGAGGTAAACATGTGTTTATTGACAGCATGTGGGCTTCTGTCGAACCAAAACACATTATTCACCATAGGAAGTAAGACACGAGCCAACTGATTGTTATAGGGATGCATTAATGCCTAGTAGGACAGATAGGCAGACTAGTTAAACTAAGCTTTCACCTAGCAGACGTGATGTTCGTCACATTAGACATTTTCCATATACGGGCTGGTTTCATAACTACACATTGACGTCTTAACATTCCTGTTCTGTTCGACGTTGTTTGTCCACAGACTCCAGAGTGTGGGTAAAATGAACAACATGTCCCCTGAAGTTGCACTGCACCGGATCTCTCCTGAGTTGCGGCCGTTGCTGTGCAGTGTTGTCCGAAACGGCCGCGTTGGACTGGACTCCACCAACTGCCTCCGCGTCACAGACCTCAAAACGGGGTGAAGTGCACTTTTGAACCATACGGGCCCCTCAGATGTACAATATAACAAATACCTTTACTCAACTGCTGTACTCAAGTCCAAAGTTGTGCTGATTTAAGTCTGCTTGAGCATGTCCATTTTATACTATTCCTACTTCCCTGCATTTCAGAGGCATATAATTGTACTTTGTACTCCACTGCATTTGTCTGACAACTTAAGTTACTATTCAGATTACAGTTTTCATACTCTATTCTGACCAATGAAGATCTCTTATCTTCAGATGAGTTGAATTTTTGAGTTATGAATGTTTGTGATAAACTGTAGGATTAAGTATATCTCCTTAAACTAAGTAAAAACTTTAAAAAGCTGGAAAATGTGTAAAGCTGAAGACAGGGTTGTTTTTTTCCAAACTTGGCAGGTTTAAGAATGTATTTCACACAGGAGATTGGCTCTAACATTTGACGATTCAATGCAATACATATATTACAAATTTCTTAAGTTTAAACCTTTATGGGAAACTACTGCTAATAATAATAACCTAGACTGGGGGTGTCAAATTTATGGCCCGTGGGCCAAAACTTGTCCGCCAAAGCATCAAATCTGGCCCGGCAGATTAATTTGTGAAATGTGTGTGTGTGTGTGTGTGTGTGTGTGTGTGTGTGTGTATATATATGTATGTATGTGTGTGTGTAAATTATAATAAATTAAAAAAAAAAAAGTGAAATGTGATAACAGCTAAAGGTGTTGAATTCGTTTTAGCTCAGGGGCCATATACAGCCAAATGTAATCTTAAATAAAAGAACTGCATAATAACCTAGAAATGGTTTCATTGGAAAACGTAAAATTACATTGTGAAAATATTTTGATTTACAAACTATCCTTTCACATTAAAATGTGAATAACTTGAACATCCATGAAGAAGCTGAAATCTCAAGAAAATAAGTGTAATTTAACACTATTCTGCCTGTTACTAAGTGTTTGGTGCACTTGTAGATTCACTGTGATCTCTACATTGTGTTAATAATAAGCTTAGACATAATACTCTTGAAATTGGACTGATTTTTTCAGGTTGTACATGGTTGTTCAGGTTGTTCTCATTTTCATAAGGCAATGTAATTTTACTTTTTTTCACGCTAAAACAAAGAGAAAAATTTGGATTATTGTTTATAGGCTATTATGCCTATTATTTTACTGTTTCGGCCCATTTGAGACCAAATGGGGCTGTAAGAGGCCCCTGGACTAAAATGAGTTTGACATCCCTGACCTAGACCATTGATGCCAAGCAAAAATTGTAAGAAAACATCTTATGAATTGCTTAAAATTGGGCAAACATGCACAGTAGTAAAATGCAACACGTACATATGCAACAGTAATATAAAAACAGAATCATCATTTTTAATGGTAAAATACTGACACAGGTCATTTTACTGCACAGTAACCAGGGCTGGGTAGTATATTGAATTAATTTGATCAGTCACGTATTTGCTTTCTGAATGTTATATATAAATGTTCAAATCACAAGATCAGGATTATTCCTCTGGAGGCCTTTGTTGTTCAATGAAAATTCCAAATTCTCTCATTTAGATTATTTAGTATATGAAATGTAAATATGTGTCTCCAGTCTAATATGACATAAAACTTTATTGAAGAAAACTATTTTGAGTCATATTTTTTCTTGAGTTCATGCAACTGGAAAAAATTTTTTGTTAAAATAGTCCATCATTCAAGCTAAGCTGCTGAATCTTTATCAAGTTTCTACATCCACATATTTGTCTTTATCTTACCACAGTGGTGCACCAAACATAAGGGTACAATATTAGAAATGACCTCTCACTCTGCAACTCTTTTTAAGAAATCTATAGTTGACAGGTAAAAATAGCTCTGCCTCCTACATTGCACAGTTAGGATGCTGGTTGCAGATGTGCAATGTCATCTTATTCGAGAGATGCACCATTTCATTTGCTCTGCAATAAGATCCTTTGCAAATGAGCTATATTAGCAGAGTGCCAATAGTGGCTAGTAGTTAATATTAGGGGTTAAAAATAATAATACTGATCTCTCTCTACCTACCTCTCTCTCTCTCTACCTACCTCTCTCTCTCTCTCTCTCTCTACTCTCTCTCTCTCTCTCTCTATGTATATAACACCTTAATGTTCAGTTTAAACTTCTTCATTAATTATTTGTAGATTGATTTTCAAACTCCTTTATTTTTGATGGTAAATTCAAGAGTTATCTGATTTAATAATGTGAAAGGCAGTTAATAGCTGACATGCATAATACAGTTTCTTTGGAAATTTTTGGGAGGGGAGGCAGGGATGATATCAGTCCCAAGGTATTATTTTATCAGCCTTTGGAAAAAATCCATGAATGTTGGACCTCTAGTCCACATAGGCTCTTGTGGATGGTATGACGGACATCAGGCTTTTCAGTAGAATTTTGTGTCTGAAAAAAGAGAATTCTGCAACAAAACAAATGGTAGCAACAAAATGTCATGAATTTCAGTGCTCATTGAATTTGTTCTGAGGTGGGGAATTGTTGGTTTAGTTGCTATGCAAACAAAACAGTCTGGATGGTTTTGTAATGAGGACACTAACAGCAAGTTATCTCAACAGCATCTCCAATTGTTGCTATTAAATCAATATCTATTTCCCTCCAGTCCAAACAATTTAATGGTAAGGATAACAAATATAGTCATAATACAGCACCATACTTATTACTCATACTTACATTTTACACAGAATGTGGAACCTGTGCTTTATTGATAGACATAATCTTGTCGTAACCAAGCGATAAAGTAAATTTAGGTCTTTTTATTTATGTGAACTTGTCCATTTTAGCTAAAGTGTTTCTTGTGGCCGTCGCCCACTACCTGACACTTCAACAATGTTGTGAAGCCCAATAAATGATTGAAAAGTATTACTGAGTTACATTCACACCATAGTTAAATTGATAAGCCCTTGCTGATGTGCACTGCCACTTTTAGATACTGACTTCTCTGTTGGTTTTGTTCACCTGTGTTTTTAGATGTACATCTCTGACCCCTGGTCCCTGCTGTGATCGCTTCAAACTTCATATCCCCTACGCTGGAGAAACCCTGAAATGTGAGTATATCATATGCAAGAATTTCTGAGTCAGTGCCCTCAAATCCACAGCTCAGTTTAGCCTTTGATGTTTCCTCCACCAATAGTTACCAAGACTTGACTCAGTTAGTTCTTTTTAGAAACATTTCCTGTACTTATTAAGTCATAAATAATTAGTAATGGATACTGTTTATCCGGAAATCAACCACCGGAGCTCTTTACTTTACAGATCCGGCCTGTCTGTCAGGTTTTACTCTGTTTCCATCAGTATATTACATTGTGTTTGATAACAAGCACAAATAATTGTAAGAAGTTATAGTAATGCTCATCGGCTGTGCAAAATTAAGTCTGTTTTAATCACATCTCTATGCATTTAGTTGTTGTCTAAGGTGGAAGCCCATGGCCTATCACTTTGCAGCCTGTGCTTAGTTTAATTGACTGATTTTCCAGAAAACCTGGATTAAACTTTAAAAAGTGCATGTTCACGGTAAATTAATATTTCAGAAAACATCATTATAACTGTTTTTCTTGGTGATGTCTTCATCTACAGCTCTGGGAAAAAAGAGGCCACTATAAAATGATCATTTTCTCACATTTTACTATTTATAAGTATGTGTTTGAGTAAAATGAATATTTTTGTTTATTCTCTAAACTACAGACAACATTTCTCCCAAATTCCAAATAAAAATATTGTTATTTAGAGCATGTATTTGCAGAACATGGCACATGGTAAAAATAACAAAAAGATGCAGTGCTTTCAGACCTCAAATAATGGAAAAAAAACTGTTCATATTCCTTTCTAAACAACACAATAGTAATTTTTTTAACTTGGGAAAAGTTCAGACATCAGTATTTGGTGGAATATCCCTGATTTTCAGTGACAGCTTTCATGTGTCTTGTCTCTCCACCGTTGCTGCTGGATGACTTTATGCAGCTCCTGGCAGAGAAATTCAAGAAGCTCATCAATGTTCGATGGCTTGTGTCCATCCATGTT
>JAPTMW010000016.1:11047203-11059212 GCA_029822955.1 Ostorhinchus angustatus | reverse complement strand
GTGAACAGCTGTTTTATCCTTTTTAATCTGTAAAGCACTTTGTGAGGTGTCTCTGTGATAAGTGCTATATAAATAAATTTTACTTACTTACTTACCTCACAAGTACTTTAATATTTTTATGAATAAGTCATATGTTGCCATCAACAGTATCTGTGGTTTGCAGATGTAAAACATGTGGCGAGTATATCTATAAGGGGAAGAAGTTCAATGCCCGCAAAGAGACAGTTCAGAATGAACTGTACATGGGGCTTCCCATCTTCCGTTTCTACATCAAATGTACCCGGTGTCTTGCTGAGATCACATTTAAGGTGAGAATTAATTCTCTATCACAGTGATACTGATTAAGATGGATGTATATTATCTGTTGAAAGAGTCATCTTAAGTGACAGGTGTAATGCATAGATGATTTTTCACACCCATGTCTGATGTTTTGAGCTTAGACAGATCCAGAGAACACAGACTATGCCATGGAGCACGGTGCCACCAGAAACTTCCAGGCAGAGAAACTTATCGAGGAAGAGGAGAAGAGAATCCAGGAGGAGAGGGAAGAAGAAGAGCTGAATAACCCTATGAAGGTCAGTGTGTAAACATGTATAATTGGACAGCATCCAGGTAACAGAAAAATAGGAGCTGATGTCTTCTGAATCTACTGTTCTATAAGGTGTTGGAGAACAGAACGCGAGACTCCAAAATGGAGATGGAGGTTCTGGAGAACCTCCAGGAGCTGAAGGAACTGAACCAGAGGCAAGCACTGGTGGACTTTGAGGGGATGATTGGCCAGTATAGAGAAATGGAGAGGCGAGAGAGGGAGAGACAGAAGGAAGAGGATGAGCGGGAGACAAAGTAAGTCATTGCATTACTTACAGATGTTTCACCTTACATTATTTTTAGAACAGTAATATGGATTAATTCTGAGCAATGCAAAAATATCTTAAAATGTAATACTACTGATGACCATTAGATGCTGCCCTAACACCCCTGGTTCTCAAAGACATTAGTTGAACTCCTAAAAATACCAACTCAGTATTTTTTACCCTCAGCTATATTGGCTGCAGGGTATTGTCAGCAGTTGGTCGTCCATCCATCCACCTGTCCAAAAACTTTGCCATGCACTGATAAGTCAGGCCGCTGGGGGCAGCAGTGCACCTGATACGCCAGGCTGAGGGTTTCAAGTGCACACGCGTTATGTTTTCATGAGTCATTCTGGTTACATTGGGGTTTTTTTAGACCATCTAATAAATGATATGGCCCATCTTACATTTTTTCTTCCATTAATCAGATCTGCTTTATTGAACCACTGTAACACCTCACTGCACTAATGATCTAATTAACATAGATGCATTTGTAACAACACAGTTGCGTAGCACCTGTTTCCACTGACCCACTATTGTCTGAAACTTAATTTCTGAGACTTAGTTACATACAGATGTTTCACCTTACATTATTTTTGGAACAGTAATATGGATTAAATCTGGGCAATGCAGAAGTATCTTAAAATGTAATACAACTGATGACCATTAGATGCTGCTTTAAAACCCTTGGTTTTAGAGGAGCTTGAATAAGTGATGGTTTTCATGTTCATTCTCTTAGGTGTTCTTAAAACTGTGACTACAAGAAATTTTCTAAATTAAACCTAAATGTCTGGGTTTTTTTCTTACAGAGAGATGTTGGATCGTGCCCTTGTGAAAAGACTCAGAGATTCCGACTCTGATTCAGAGGAGGAGAGCTGCAGCAGCACACAGTCCAAGACATCAAGCACAGACAAACCGACCGACATCCTCACTACTGACAAGTCCACAGCAGCACAGGTAAGCATGACCACTCATGTTAAAAAGACTGAGTGGTAGTATCTAATAAGGTTAGTTGTAACTTAATGTATAAGCTATTTGTCTGTTTAGGTTTTTGTACAAAGTTAATTTACTTTTTTGTTTACTAATTCTGCATTAATTTTTGGTTAACTTTTTGTTTGTTTAATATTTAGAATACATTTTTTGACTTTCATGGTTATTACTTTCACTCTCTGGTATTTAGCACCTTTTGTTTTGTTGTTCTTATTATTTTATTGTTATTAAATAGGCAGCGTCAAGGGAGACCAGCATGCACCTGGGTGGGCCTATGTTTTTTTTTTTTTGTTTTGTTTTTTTTACCAGTCAGTCAGCAGTATGAGAGGAAGAGCAGGAGAGGCAGCAAATAGGTCTTAATTTTTGTTTGCCTGCAAAACCTGAGAATGAAACACTTGAAATACATCTATGTAGTGGACACTGCATTTTTTAAAATTATGTTTTTATTTCACAAAAGAAAATCATCCAGATACAATACAAATTTAGTGATACTGTGTCTTACATTTTGCAATTCTCTTTTGTGCACTCTTCCCACCCCCCATCCCTAAAGGAATAAACCAACTAAACATACTCTAAAGTAACAGGCCAAAAACATAAAAGTCTAAAGATAAATGAAAAATAAATAAATAATAATAACAAAAATAAGGGTAGCAACATAAGCATAGTGATGCATACTGGTGCATAAATGACAGTAGTAGGGCAGTATTCAGCATTTGGCATACAGCCTCAAACTTTCTCCATACCGGAGAGTAAAGGCAACCAAAATTCAATAAAGAGATGGCCACGATTATATTTATCCAAAGTCAGTTTCTCTAAAGGTAAAAAAGAAGACAGCTGATCATGGAAAATCTTAAAAGATGGAGGGGAATCATTCTTCCAAAATAAAAGTATACATTGCGAAGTAAGTGATCAAAATTAATATCTTGCATTTTTTATGATCTAACTGTAAATTTTATGTCATTTAGTAAATATAAACTGCTGCTTAAATCAAGTTGTAAGTCCAAGACTGATTGAGTGAGAGAATGAATCGAGTTCCAATAACTTTTTAAAAGATCGCAGTCCCAGAACATTGTGTTTTTGACTGCGTAAACCACAAACCCATGGTGCATCTAGTGGTTATTTGAGTTATGGAAAAGTCTTAAGTTCAGTCACTTTTAAGTTGGTTTCATTTTGATGACAAATAGTCACTACACTTAACTTAAATGATTAATACATTATTATACGGAATGTCATCAGCCTGTCACACCACTGTTAGCAAACTACATGAAACCACTGACAAAGTTAGGCCATAGCAAACTCTGCTTTGTAAAGTAGTGTATGCATTTACAATGTTACACTGTCTCCAAGGGGCCAAAAATTAATTAGAAAGAGTTTCAAGGCAGATTATAATAACTTCAACATGGAAAAGTTATCTCAAAGGGTGAGTAACTCAAAGTGGGCTTCCCATTTCCTGTAGCACTTTTTTTATAGTTGTTTGCAGGCGATGTTACGTCCCAGCATGTTTTGCAGACGGAGGGCAGGGAGTGGTTTTCTCAATGTCAAAATTCCTCTAGTTTGAGAGTCTTCTAGTGTCACTTCAGTCAATCCATTTAAGAAACTACAGGGAGCTTTTATCACTTTATTTACTGTTAATACAGGGGGAAATACAAGAAAAAACGCTTTGTTTCAGTTGTTTTTCGTGCATTTCAAATCTTTGTGCACAATCATAGCTTCAAAGCAAAACAACATTAGCATTTAAATCAGTTTGACTTAAAGACATAAATACAGTGGAAACAGTTTTTAGTGATCAGTCCATCCAGATCACTATCAGCAGATGATAATTAGAACCAAACTATTAAATATGTCATTGCGCTGTATATCTGACATGATCTGTTTTACTCGTGATAATTTGGCTCATTTACTTTAACTGCTTTATTGATTGTTTTTAGAGATATCTCAGTTCATAGTTATGTTGTAATACATGTTGTAAGAAGAAATTCACAATATCACTGACTTGGAATTCACTGTGTGACAGTCTACTCATTCATGGCATAGTTATGACCCAGCTTTGCAGACTAACGAACACACAGTGCTCTCATTGTTTTTAAATTGCTAAAAAAGAATGTAGAAGCTGTAGAACTGTCCTTTCTCTTCTTACTTTTCACCCCACAGAAATACTAGTTTTTAGAGCATCAGTTTACTAGATGAAAACATACATGACTGATTCTATCCCAGGCTTTTTGGTTCATATACAGTAAGCAGTTCTGTGTCTTATCCACACTTCTCCACTGACATTTCACCATTAATTCCACTGTGTTGTTAAATGAAGAACTGTAACACTAATGTTGAAGCACCACAGTGTTTATTGTTTCCTGTAGTAGTAGTAGTAGTAGTAGTAGTAGTAGTAGTAGTAGTAGCAGCCTCTATAGCTGCGTTGGCAGGAAACATTTTCACTTTGCAAAACAGCTCCCTTTTATAAGATAAGTTATCATGTCCAATGTATTCTGGGATTTTATGTTAGAACTTTTCTCTGTAACATTGTCTAAACAAGCACAGTCGACACTTTCCTGTATCTCGTCCATTCTGCTGTTGACTTCCTGCGCTCCATTTAGAGTTTTGTCACCAGAATCATGTTGTTGTAAAAAAGCTAGTGGTAACTGATCATTCTAGTTCTTACAATTGTATTATATATTTATGTTATAATATCACAAGGCTTTAATGTGAGCAACAATGTTACAAACTGGCAAATCCGGTGTAACTGTAGTGTATTTACATTAATTCAATGGCAAAGGAAACAATGAACTATATCTCATAGTGAACAAGCTGCAAGTATTTACTTTTTTTAAAATGTTTTTTTTGTTTGTTTTTTTACAGGGAGCCACAGCTGGAGGAGTGAAGAGAGCCAAAACAGAGAGCTGGGAGAGGAGTGTGGGAACACTGAGTGGTCGGGGAGCACTAGGATCCCTTGTTGTACGAAAGAAACCAGCAGCAGCAACAGCAGCTTCAAGCAAACCAAATGAAGGTGCAGAGCCCGCTACTCCCACCTCACACACAGGTAAGGACGCATCAGTACATTTTAGAGTTTAGAATGTTTTAAGGACTGATAATGTAAAATCTTCCCCACATATCATGTTCTTAAACATGCTTTACTTTTAAACATATTCTTCTTCTCATTCCCTTCAGCAAATATGTCATATATAATATGTGTATATACTGTATCTTGTTTTGCAGATTCAAAGGCATCAGGGTCTGATTCCAGCGCTTCGAGGCCCATTATTACACAAAATGGGTCATCGTCTCTCAGCCTGTTGGGGGCGTATTCTGACAGTGACAGTAATGAAAGTGAATGAGGAGTATGTGATGTATGTATTGTTCACTTATGTTGTGCAGAAACCTAAACTAATTTTGTAGGTAAACACGAATTGAAACAGGAAACCCACAAAGAACAAATACTGTGTTGTGAGAACTCATTGTGTCTTGTATACTCAGATCTGACATGAACTGATATCCTTCTGTGAACTGGAGTATTTTCCCTGTAACAGAGTTTATTTTTGTCTTCATTAAAGTGTGTTTTACTTCAGCTTCAACAGTGTGTTGGCATCATCTTACCTTTTATCTGAAATGTGTCAGTATCACCAATGTCAATAAGAACAGTTGTTGTAATTCTTCTCTGCAACCCCCTTTGCACCAACAAATGTATTTAGACAGAACCAACAAATACTATTTTACTCCATATTATTATTGTTTGAGCTGGGAGGTTGATTTGGTTGATGTTTATGGTGTTTGTTGTAATTTTTTGTCACCAACCAACTTGCAGCTTGATTCATAAGAAACAGACTAATGCCCAAAAGTAATACTTTCTCATATGATTTACCCTCCATCCATGGTTTACATAAGATAAAGAGCATAAAATCAAATATTGCAACTTAAAAAATTTGATATTAAGTGAAAACTAATACTAAAGAATAGACTATCATCAAATATCAGCTTATTAAAGTTGCAGCAATGTTAAGTTCAGTCAAAGAGTCAAAAGAAATGCATTTATCTACTTATGTCTAAATATAGTATGTGGTTGCTGGGTTCAGATCTAGTTATCGCAGCAAATCTGGAGCTTTTATGTCGACTCAGTGAAAAAAACAACAAAAAAACCCTGTCATTCCCCTTTAATCCGCTGAGCCGAGTGTTGTGTCGGAGACGGTCTGGTCCGCGTCTGGTCCGATTGACCACCAACACTAGCCCACTGACCTGCTTGGCTCAGAGGCAGGACATATTTCACTGGCGACAATGTATTTTTAGGTCGGATAGCGTTCAAACGAAACGCTGGATGGTAACCAGAAGGACATAACTGGAACGGGAAGCCGTCAATGTAAAGAAAGAGGGTGAGTGCGGAGAAGTAGCTAACGTTAGCCTTGAACTAACTGTTAGCCTCCAGTATCCAGCTAACTTAGCTTTGTCAGTCACACACTCAAATGAGCTAGCTTATCGCTTTATCGAGCCGCTATGTTATAAAGAATAAGCAACAAAGCAGAAAGATTGCTCAGCCTTTTAACGTCGTGTTGATAATCTGAAAAGTCGCCGCTGCCTGTATTAATGAACTAGTGATGGGCTGGATAGTATTAGTTAGCCTATTGCTAACTACTTAGTGGCAGTGGTTCCCATCTGGCTAGCGTTCCCAAACCCACACTTTTCCGTGGGTGACAGGAAAAATGTTTTCACTGGACCTGTGGATTACATTACGAAATGTCTACAATGCCCATCTTCATGGAGTTGAAGTACTACAGCTAATTTCATGCCCTCTGTTTGGACCACAGTACTCCATTTATCTAAGTTGTGGTGTTCAGCTTCTATTGTGTCCATTTAACTAACGGTACCAGTCACTGTTAGACCTGATGGGACTTTCACTGAAACTTCTATGCAGGGATTGTATAGCTTGAGCTCAAAAAGATGTTATTAATGCCATAAGTACAAATTATTACATGTGTTTTCTTTAGTTAGTAGTAAGTTAGAAATTTTACTTTCATTAAATGTATAATATTGGTTAAAGACCTTAAATGGCTGTGACACCTTAAAAGCTCATTGAGCACCTAAAAACTAACATGGAAGATTTTTTTTTTTTTTTTACCATAAACAGTACTGAAACGAAAATGACAACAATAAATCTAAAGTCTTGTTCATTTTATATCTGACTCAAAGTGATAGAACAGCTTAGATCCTCGATTTGAGTAAATGTACTAGGTAGTCCCTCTCAGAATACTCCAACAGAACTAAAAGACCACGTTCTGCATTTAAAAGCGTAAATAACATTATGTTAATGTCATCAGCCTAATGCAGTTGGTGCAAGTAGTAAATAAGTGTAGTCATTGTGCACAGATCACAAACATTGGAATTTGGAAATCAGCACATTTGGAGATGCGTGACTTTTTGCTAGAGTGCAAGTAGAGGAAAAAGTGTAATCTGAACAATAACCTTTCAGACAATTGTGGTGAAGAGAAAAAGATTAGCCTCTGTGATGCAGTGGAGTAGAAGGATAAAATCTTGTTCTAGGTTTTATAAGTACTAAGTAGTTGGTTGCATTTCTTCAGTATTAACTCATCAAGCATCTTTGTGTTGCAGGATAAATGATCTGCTGTCATTTACCTCTTATTTCTCAGATCCATGGCAAAGTGGCTGAAGGACTACCTAAACTTTGGCAGCAGGCGTGATCCTCCACAGCCCCCCCGGCCCGATTACACCGAGAGTGAAATTTTGAGAGCATATAGGGCTCAGAAGGAGCTGGACTTTGAGGATCCATACCAGAACTCTGATAGGGAACACCAGAATGGTGGTTTCAGCCCTTGTAGTGCAACAGTGAGCCTTCCCTCATTCCCTGCTTTTGGTTCAGTGCTGCCTAATGGCGTGGAGGTGTGACATCCTTTTACATTCATGCATGACACCCTCGGGTGCACACATGTTGTGACTGATAATTGCTTTGATCATTGAATCACTAGTGAAAGTGTCATGTTTATGTGTGCTACATTTCAGGTGAAGGTGGTATCTCCTAAACACAGACTAATCAAAGTAGACTCTCAGGAGTTTGGCCGTTGTAAAATCCCCTTGAGTCCTGTGACTGTTCAAGAGGAACCTGTAAGCATCTTTCCTCACTTACTTTTTCACAGTTTTATATACATGGAGAGAAATATTTTAAGCTCTGCATGTTGCCCCATATATTCTGTGTGTCCTTCTTTCCATCTCAAGGTGGTTCCTTCTGCACCAGCAGCATCAGACACTGAGACAGACTATTCTGACCCATTTGATGCCCGGCCAGACCCCAGAGCTAGACCAAACTGGGAGCCCAAACCTGCACCACCAGAGTGCTGCAGCTACATGGAGCCATTTGAGGCCCAACGGATCATTTCAGGTTTATAATAACTTACTCTCATTAGTCATTTGTTGGGTAAATTCCCCTCTAGTCTTCAATAGTGTCAGAACTGTGCACTGGATGTGTGTGTGTGTGTGTGTGTCCATTAGTGAGGCAGATGTGATATATGTATCTCATTGCAAGTGATGACATATGTTAAAGATGCATAAAATCCAACCACCAGTGTGATATAAGACTGCCATCTAATGCAGAAGGAATATGATGCACTTCAACAGATAATTAATTTTTTTGGTTCTAAAGAGGACAGTAAATTATAAATTGACTAAAAATTTTAACTTTACTTTTTCTTTTAACTATTGGACCCTTTTCCTGATTTTTCCTCTAAAAAGTCTCTAACAAAGATCAAATCACTCCAGACCTAGAGCTCACCTTAAACCTCTTACAACCACTAACACGTTTATTACACAGTTAAGCCTTGGTAGCAGCCTAAAGCTTTTTTTTTTTTTTAACTCACATGAGACATGGCTTAGGGGCTTTGTGAGAATTGTTCACTGACGACAGCAGGGATGAGAGATTCTCTGGAGAAACAGTTTAGAGAGAACGAATCAATCTGCTGGTAAATATTAAATGGCTGCTCACAAATTATTGATTGCATTTATAAATAACAAACGCTTAGGGTTTCTACTGATACTTTTATGTAAAGCTGTTTTACGAATGATGCAAAAATGTTGGAGACATTGCATCTCAGTTTCATTCCAACTTGTATCTGATGCATGTGTTTACACTTGGACACTCGCATCTTTTAACTTTTGTGGCAATTCATCAAATGTGAGTACATCAGCTTGTCGATTCCTCCTATGTTTCGTACATACTGTGCACACTGATCATATGCCTCACTGTAGGGATGAACCATATTTCTTATGATGTCTGTATGTTGCAGTGTACCTTACACTTTAAGAGTATTCATGAAGATGCACATTGTAATCTTGAACACTACAATATTCTAATCACAGAATCATTCTATTGAAAATTTATTGTCTACACTTTGTGATTTCAGCTGGTGTTTTTAGATTGTCCCTGTCAGCCTTTGTATGTGGTGACAGTGGGATGTTTTGAAGGGCAGATGGAAAGACACAGCTGTGGATCTGTTCTCTTCAAAACAACTCTCTGATCTGAGCCTTGGATCTTCTGAGAGAGGTTTTAGTCTGCTTTATCCAGCCCGTAATTACCAAGCTTTACGTTTTTCTGATGTAAATGGGTCACCACATCACAAAAGCAGAGTAGAGAATAATATGACCACCTTGCAGTATTGTGGTTGTTCAATGCAGGATCCATCAAGTTTACTTTAATGCTGATTAGAATGGTGACTTAAGACTGGATGGATATGAGTCCATGTCATTTTGGCTGGTCATTGGTGAAAAAAACCCATCTGACATCTGACTGTGGTCTTCAGCGTGAAAGCGGCTCATCCCCAGGTTAAATCACTGCAGTACTCATAGGTATTTTTCAGCTCCAACTCCAACTGGCAGTGAAATGAAACCTCCAGCTGTACCTGACATTTTTCATCCATTTCTGGCATGATTCAATAACATGTAATTCTAGGCGTTGGTGTTTGAATAGCCCAGCTGGAACATTGCTTATTGTTTTTTATGGCCTTGCAGTAATGATTTTCTTCTTTGTATTGTGCAAGTTTGGTGACTAAGCTTCTTCTGACTCAGGGAAACTACTGGTCCATGTTTCCAGCATGTTTATCACATCAGCCCAGGGTTATAGCTAAAGAAAAGCAAAAGTTAAAGAAAAAATAAAGACAGTTAAAGAAAGCCTAAAATAAAGCTACCAGTTAGAAATAATTTTGTGAAATGGAAAAAATTAAAAATAAAAACAAAAATTATCAATGCCACACAGACTACGATGCATAGAATGCACTCAGTGAACCACTTTAGTTCATGGTGTACAAGAAAAAAACCATCTTTGCACATGAGACTTTTTGTAAATTGTGTTTGATGAGAATCTTTTCATCCTGGCTTTTTTGAGATACGTAGAATTCTATTAAATCAATGCTTTTGTTGTAACACCTAAAAGACAAACTAAGACTACAACTGCAGAAAAAATAAATGTAAAACTACATCAATTCCACATAAAAATGACTGTGTTGCACTCACAAAAATTAAAACTATGAGCCAGACCAAAACAATTTAATGAAAATGAATGAGAACCTGAAACTACATTTTTCTATGTGTATTTCTTTGTTTCTTGTTTTGTAAATGTATGTAGTGATGGTGTGAAAGGAGTCCATTAACCTTAAGAAAAAAATTTTAAAAAGGAAAAACATGGTAATTTCTGGTAGAAATTTTTTTTTTTTTTAAATAATTTATTTGACTTCCGTGAATACACATAATAAATGTAGTGACCTTATTACCATGTATGTGCCATTTGTTGACTGCAGAACTACAGCACAGTGCGATGACCAACCGGTCTGGGAGTGGAGATGGCAGCCAGTTATACGATAACCCATATGAGGAGAAGACTCGCCTCCATCACCGAGCTGCTGCACCAACACATCAGCCAGTCCAGAGGATGGACGTGGACAGCAGAGAGAGCCGGCTGCCACAGGACGATGAGAGGCCCGCTGATGAATATGACCAGCCGTGGGAGTGGAAGAAGGACAACATTTCAAAAGCTCTTGCAGGTAAATGGATTACTGTGCTTTTGATTTTCTCTAACAAATATGTCGTGGACTTGTAGTGTTGTGTGTTCAGCTTCTAATCATCCCTCTTTATTCCTTTTAGTTCAGTTCGAAGGAGCGGAAAGGGAGCGCTCACGAGTTCAGACCGAACAGACTAGACTTTCCAAAACAGGCACCACTTCTACCACAACAGACTCCACTACGCTGCGTCTGGTTGGCGATACCCCTCCTCTGTTGGGAGAAAGAGTGGACCCCATTCTGCCACTGGAGAGACAAGTGTAAGTCTGTCCCACTCTCCTTTTCTTTCTCTCTCTTTCCCTCCTCGCACACACACACTCACATACACATGCACACACAAATAATGACCAGTCCTCTCTGTAGACATCTCTAAGCAGTAATACTATAAAACTCTACATGTTGACCTGCCTTGTTTGTCTACCTGTCTGTCCACTCACCTGTCCATCTGTATCACTCTGTTGATCTGTCTGTCTGTCTGTCTGTCTTCTTGTCTGTCTGTCCACCGGCCCATCCATCCACGTCCGTCTGTATAATCAGTCTAATTCTGTCCAATTTTACCCAATTTGTCCAATCAGTTTTTCTTCACGATATTATCTGCTCATAGTTTACTTCACAATATTAGGGCTATCCCAGTACTAGGGATGGGCTGGATGTGGGTCAGTCGGGAGTAATCACTGTTTGGAAATAATTAAAATTTAAAATAAAGTCCTCTGACAAGGGGGGTGGTGGTGAGCCAAAAAAAGAAAAAAAAAGATGACAAACTGCATTTTACCTCAGTTATTTACATATATATTGATAGGATTAGTGGATTAGTGATCACTGGTGGGTATTTGGGTCTTTATGGGTTAATGTACTGTAACATTGTCTTACATTGCTCTTGTTTGTAGCAGTGCAAATAAATGTAGCATATACACAGTACTGCTTAGGGTTGCAAAATTCTGGAAATTTTCAAAGTTGGAAACTTTCCATGGGAATTAACAGGAAATTATGGGAATCAACAGGAATTTATGGGAATAAAAAAGATACTTCCAAAATTGAAGGTTGGCCCTGAACAGGGAACTTAAATATAGTTGGGGAAAATATATTGTAGCATAATCTTGGCTAAAACAACCAGATTTAATGCAAGT
>JAPTMW010000016.1:10933284-10945099 GCA_029822955.1 Ostorhinchus angustatus | reverse complement strand
TGTGTTGAAGTTAAACAGTTAACGCCACTCATTTCCAACCCTATGAGGATTTCTGTTGTGTGCATACAAAAGACACTAAATTATGGTGTTGTTAGTAGTGTCTTTACATTTCCAGAGGCTTTAAGGTATATAAAATGACAAAAAGTATATTTTCATCCTACTAAGCCATCATCATGTACCTAGTGTTTCCCTTAATACAGCTGGATAAAGTCTAGATTTGCTAAATACACATTGCTGGATTTCTTCCCTCCATATTATTTCACTTTTTCCCGTTGCCTTCCAGTACCTGTGTGTCATTTCTCCACAAGTGTCGTACGTGAGTTTTCATTTCTACTCAAAAATCAGGAACTGTGACAGTGTTTTATTGTGTTGAAGCAGGTGAAAACCTTTTTTGTGGTTTTCGTCATTCTATGCACTGTTGTATTCCTGTTGAAAACGGTGCATGGCAGTGTGACGCAGGGTTTCGTGCCTGAACCTGCCTCTGGCGGCTGTGGGATTCCTCAGAGGAATGGAGATATTCAACACTGTCACGATGTGGTTTATGGAAACTGGTTTAAAATACTTGCAATCAGTGTGGTATGGACATATTGTTGTGTAATATGTATACAGTTTATTACAGGAATATATATATATATATATCTCATCTATAGGATACAGGCCTGTTAAATTGTGTTCATATATTTTCTCACTGTTCTTAATAATCCAAGCAAATAATCTGAGTTTTATTTGTCTATGTTGATACTCACCTTTCTTGCCAACATTTATGGAAGTGTTAGGTTACTCATGTTCTCGGCTTAAGTTAAAATATATTAATATACAGAAAATACCAAACAAGTAAAAAGTTCCACATTCAAGTGAAGTGAAAGTATTAACGGTCAAAAGTTAAATATGATAAATGGTCTGTTCTAGTATCTTTATCCAAACAAAGTGTCCTGTTATCATGTTATCAGCTGAGTTACAGTGAATTTGACTCATAAGAGTTCACTTCAAAACTTGTTTCAGTCTGAGTATTTATCTCAGCCTTTCTACGTAAAGATAAAGAAAAGTCTTAATGTCGACAGCAGATTATCTCTGATGTTCCTCTATTTATTCAGCTCTTTCAGTGCAGCAGATATAAATGTCAACAGCTCATTTCTAATAAAAGGACACAGGAAATCTTTGTTCTAAGTGTGAAGATATTTAGCAGCAACCCTTTAAACTCTACATTTTTATGCCCTTGAATCTTATATTGAACAATAGATACAGTATCTACTTAATGCTGCTAGAAATCCGATACTGTTAGTTGTTAGTTACATTAATGCGTCTGGTATTGTTAAGGAATTTCAGTCCTTAAAATGCTACATTTTCTGATTTCAAGTAGTGGCCTTCAGCCTAAGGGCTTTTTGTTGCTTCCACTTTCCATTCTTACATTAACCGTTATGAATTAATTTATTCATAGAAAGGCAAAGTCCTGTTCCTTCCAGTGACTTTATTTCTGTCATTTATCCATCAGTTACACATACTTTAAAAGACAAAATTGACAGTTAAAGTCCATTTAGTTTCCTCTGAAATCTCACCAATAGGGTTTTTACTTTGATGCATTTCACTTTGTTCCACATGAACAAGTTAAAAAAAAAAAAAAAGTGTTAAAAGAGATGAAATTCACAAGTTAGGTCATGTTTGAGAAGCTCTGAGTAGCTTGAGGAGAGAAAGTTACCATTTCACTTCCGCAACTTTTGGGTGTGTAGTCTTTATCGTTACAATCACTGAGATTTTAATGAACTGCAAAATTATCTCTTATATTGACAAGAATATATGTATGTAATTGTTTTCACTCACTTATTTTCTTTGAACTAAGGTCCCATGATGGTCCACTAAAAAGAGCGGCTCCTCACCTCACGATTTGAGAATATGAATATGAAATGTTAAAACTATTGAACTAATAAGTATTAAAGACTCAAAAGTAGAATTTTACTTGTCAGGTTTATGAGGGGTTGTCCACAGCTGTCTCGGCAGGTATGCAGATGTTATCGGCTTATTACTGGCACTCCAGTGACATGTTTTTGGAAACTTGACATTTCTGTGACAAACGATCATGTTTTATCTTCCTTTTCTCAACCTTAGGCCTGCTAAAAAAAAAAAAAAAAAAATCACATATTTGGAGTTTCCTCATCCTTTACTGTCACCCAACTCAACTCCTTTTTCAGGCATAAATGAAATGCTTCCTTGTACTTTAGCTCATGAAGTGTCTTTACCAGCTGGAAGTGGCATTGCTCATTCTTTATCTCCTGCTATTATCAGCTCTGATGTTTGAGTTTTCTTCAGTGTCTCTAGATTTATTACTTCAACGTGGCGTTTCACTTGTGCCACCCGAGTGGGCGACCCTTTGTGTTGAGCAATGCTCCATTTTCTTTTCACACACAGTTGCCAATAAAAGACAAATGACTGCTCTCAATCACGTCTTTTATTTGTAAGGCACCAGAGAAGCTTCCTTACTGCTAAAAGGTTGATTCATTCTCATTAGAGTACACAGTTGCTTGTTTACATCTTTTTTTTTTTTTTTTCCCACCTCAGGTATTTTAAAATGAGACAGTTCATAAACACATTAAACTGCTTTTGTCTGCACAAAAAAAAAAAAGGATAAAACATTTACAAACCTAGAAAACAATGTTAAGGGTTACTGCCTACTGAGAGAATGAAGAGAAAAACAGGGGAAAATGACATGGTATACTGGTATACAACATTGTGCCTCTTACTGTAGGCTTGTACTGCACACATACAACACCAAAATCTTCCATGATACACACACATTAAAAAGCAGCTTTGAAACATACAAAAATGCTTTAAAAAATATGTATATTGATATATTCATATGTATACAAATTGGCCCTTCACAGCAAAAACAAACACACATACCATTCATATGTCTGAATTTTGCTAGGGAGGTTTCTACAGAGACTGACGTCAGCATAAAGAGTGCAGACGACTGATCTGTTCTCGCGCTCGCTATATTAAAGTCACATCTCCACAGAGACTAAATCGACCCCCCCAAAAAAAACTATCACAGACAGGGAATTAAAAAAGAAAAAAAGAAAAAAAAAAGAAAACACAGAAGAGCACTGAGCCACAACCTAAGTGCATTTGAAATGAAAATACAGAAGAGAGGTTTCAAGCTCAGGTCTCAGACGTGCTCAGATGTTAAAGGTGGGTTGTCAAAGCTCTGGAAAGCGCTCACATTAAAGGGGAATAACACCTGCAGTGTACTGACAGGCAGCCCACAGCCAGGAAATGAAGACAAAAGCAACAATAAAAGCACAGTGGACTGAGACAGAACCACTTTAGATTGAAAGTAGAAGTCAGTCTCATGAGATCAGATTCACAGGACACTGCTGCCCTCTGCTGTCTCATATATGAACATTCCGATTTCTAACCAAGGAACTCCAGCTGTGTACCATTTCCATACTTCCATACAGTACTGATTTAAGTAATCCAATCGTTTCATCATTTTTGTACAAAAGAAAACAGATGTGAAACCAAGTCAGTTTGGGGGTTTGCTGCAGACGCTATTATACGATGGATTTTAACTGGTCCTGTGTGTAGGATTTAGGAGAATTTATGAGGAGCTATTTGTCGAAATGGAATATAATACTCATAATTATGTTTTTATTACTGTATAATCAAGTTTGTTTTTGTTATTCCTAACCCTAACACGCTGTTAGGGTTAGAGCCTGTGTTGTTGCTCTGCTATTTCTACATTGTGTCCAGACTTCTTCGTTTTTCCGTTTAACAGCAGGTGGCATCCAGTGTTTGAGTTTGGATCAGAGTTAATATTCCCTTAAATAAAAAACTCAGAATTATCAGGATTTTGACAAGGGACTTGGTGGGTTTTGTGGCCACCATAGGGAGGACTGAACATGATACCGAGGCGGTTGTAATGTACAACTTCACCTCTAGATATCACACACTGAACCTTTGAGGACCTGGATTACTGCAAAAAAAAAAAAGAAAAAAGAAAATAGGCCTTTTCCACCAAATGACTTCTGGTTCTTCCACAGGTACTGTTCAGGATTCTATGAAGCTTGGTGAAACAGCCTGCACCTCCACAGGTTTTGAGTGGAAATTCTCAAATTAAGACTAAAACGTTAACTGAAGGTGGCGCACAATCGACCATAATACGGTAACCTGTCCAGCTCCACTTTTTCACATCTTCTGTTATTTATTTGTTAATATGTTTGTTATTTATTCTTGTGTTTAGGGATGACCAGCCTACTGTGTTTCCTCAAATAAAAACCAGGTCTCTGATAATAACTGATTCTGAGGTCCACATAGATACATAAAAGCGACTTCTCAAATACCGGTCGGCTAAAAAATAATATGTATAAACTTCTGGTGTCTGTTATTTAATGTTCTGCTATTTATACAAGCTTCATTTAATACATTCAACACTATAATCCAGGTGTTTTCAACCCTTTGTTGTTTGCTGTGAAGAGTTATTATACAGACTGAGTCACTGCAGGTGCGTGTTTTACTTTTTCTTTGAAACCATTATTTGGAAGACCATGCTTACACAATAAAAACGCCATTAAGCAATGAATGATTTCTATTCACTAAAATGCACAAGGGCTTTTACTTTGTAAGGGTTAAGGGGTGGAAGTATTGCATTTGTCAAAAAAAAAAAAAACCCAAAAAACAAAACTGTATCGCGCTATATTTAACATTGCAAATGCGAGGGGATTGAAACAGGGTTTTGCATTAAATCAAACCATTTCTATTTATTAAACAGGACATTAAAAATAAAGGCCTGCCTCTAAGAAGAGCCTCCTTCAAATAAAAGCCTGATATCTTCTGCAGGTAAAAAGAAGAGGTCCTGGTCACTATTTGAGGAAATGCACTATTTAATCTTTCTTCTTTTCTCCCTAATCTCCGAAGATAATAAACCTTCTAATTTAGTCATTTTTTCCACTGCTTACTCAGACGACGTTGTTGTTGTTGTTGTTGTCCTCACATTCCAACCTGAAGATTCCAACCTATCCACAATAGTTCACATTCAGGTCAAAGGAAAACCTACTATGCTTTGGTTCCACCTTGGAGCCACCATTCCAGGTTCTGAACCAATTTATTTCTGGCTTCTGAGCAACACTGGTTTTGTGTTGGTTTAAGAAGAACAGACAGAACTTTTTGAATTCAACATATAATAAAGAGTATATATGTAGTATGGAATTAGGATACACGTTAGGACAACTTTGTCTTATACCAGAACACAGACTTCAGTCAGAAGCATGATTTCTAGTTGTGAGAGACTTGCGTTATTGTTGTTGTTGCTTACAGAGCTTTAGCAACTCACCCAGGACACATTCTTCATCGAAACAAAGGAAAATTTCAAAATAAGGGAAGATTTTTCTACTTACGGTCACATACATTGCCGTGCTTGATTCAGTATCAGCATTCACTGAAACTGTCTCCTAAAGTAAATACAGTACTCTTCAATCTGACAACTGCTTCTACAGTTTAGATCCTGTTCATGTTTGTCTCGGTCAGTTTGAGACTGGACTAACATGGGGAACGGGAAGGGGTAGAGGAAAATACAAAAGGTGCTTAATTAAAAAAAAAAAAAAAAAAAGTTAAATTAAACACGAATTTTCTTCTTTCCAATCACATTCACCCTAGCACACACAACACATTTTTAATGTCTAATAAGTCTGTCTTTAACTTTATGAAACCAATGTCAAAAAGTTTTTTTTTTCTTTTCCAGAGCTTGAATTCTTCTAATTTAAAGATGAGTCACGGTCCAAACAATGTAGCGCACGTAGCAACAGCTAGGCCTACAAAACATAAATTAACGCCTGCGTTGTGTTAACAAACTGCAGGATTTTTAATGGAATAAAATCCCTTTCGTGTGGGACTGAGGTACAAGAGCTGATGGATCCAGTGGTTGGTCATACAAGAAAAAAAAAAAAAAAGGCTGAAAAATCATCTAAATTTGAACACACTTGACAAGCACACCGGACATGTCCCTTTAAAACATCCCACTTCAATTGAGATTCAATTTGGTTCCAAGTATATAAATGCGCTCAAAGTTTGCTAAGAAGCTTTGGAAATAAACTGATTGAAAAATAGTTTGGAAGTGGATGGAAAAGTCAACAGAAAGTGTTAAACTTTTCACTGCGGCTGACAGATAACTGCCAGGTTAGAAAAACAAAAAAAGAGAGAGAGAACGTTAAACGGAAAAACAGTGACAATAGACTTTAAGACAAAAAGAAGAAAGAATAAAAGAACCTGTGAAAGGCAGATCCATGTAAGGGAGACTGCTCTTAGCTTTTATCTTCAACTGTCTTTCCAAATGGGAAAATATAATATCCTGGTTAAACCTAACCATACTGGCTTACACTAAAAAAGCATCTATTTAAAGTCTAAAAGCCTGAAATGACTCTATTACGACTAAATTATTTGAACATTAACTCTCAGTCATTTTTTTTGCACATCAAAATAATGTTCCCAGTTTCATTCTGTCCTCTTTCCTCGTCGTCATCCTGGCAAAAATTCTTGTACATCGACAGTCAGCAGGCAGCCAGCCAGACTTACATTAATCTCCATTTACAGTTACAGTTTTACCTTTCTCTTTTTGAATCTTCAACCTACAACACCCCTTGGTCATAACCTTCTCGTGGTGTTCACACTAGTCTGACTTGTCCCCGTCATCTCCTCTGGGCGCCCTCTCAGCCCCATCCCGGGCCTTGTCCTCTTTCACCCCCTGGGCCTGACCGTGGGAGTAGTTGGCCAAGATGGAGGACAGGGAGAGCAGGCCGGAGCTGGAGGAGACAGCGGGCAGGGTGGGAGGGGTGAGGCCCAGGGGCAGCGGGGCCACCGGCAGGGCCAGACCCTGGAGCTGGGACAGGTGCTGCACCTGGAGTTGTTGCTGAAAATAAACAGTAATGACTCAGTTCAGTTCCATCTGCTATTAGCTATACACCACCGATTCCCATGCTGCCTTCACGTGCTATGGGGAAAATGATCCTTTCCACAGTGAATTTGAAATTACAAATGCACTGTGTTCAAGTGCTTTTGTTGTCATAGTGAAATGAAAAATGACACACAATTTATCATGAGAAGAGTTCTGGACGATGTTAATTCATCTGCTATAGCATTTTTAAAATAAACTGTGTGCGCTATAAATGTGCAAAGTCATCAGCTAACAGCAGCAGAGCATTAAGAAAAGCAGTGTTTATCATTCGTGATGAATCCCTCATTGCTCTCCGCCATGTTGAAAAGTTCAAAGGTTATTTTCATCGTGGCAAATTGTGCAACAAAATTTTTCCCAGTTCTCCAGTGGAAAATACGACATGAGGGGGCGTTCATGTCCAATTTTCGAGTTCATAACTAGTATTTACCACAATTCCCAAAGCATGTGAAGGCAGGAGCAGTCCATGATTATCATGATACACTTTTCAAAGTTCAAGGACAAATCCTTACAACAGAGGAAGAGTTAGAAAACAAAATACTAGTAGTGCACATTGTGATTGCATAACCGTTAGACTGAATTTAAATCAAATAAAAAAAAATGTGTGCACATGATGACCTTCCCTCTAGTGTTAGTGGTTTGTGTGCAAACTGCTTATCATCTAGATACAAAACAAGGAAATGACTAATCGGTCTCTGTTTAGGCGGTGAAACGTGCAGTGAGTGATCACATGACAATCCGGGGTGCAGACGAGGTGAAACTGGACACCGATGAGCAGGCCAAAAAAACACGACCTGATCTGAACTCATTTCTGGGCGTCAGGACTGTCACGCATCACACAAACTCCGGTTGTTTCATTCGTCTCATTTGAGATTTTTAGAGATGACATGATTATTATAAACTAACTTAAATCACCTCAGTAATGGAGCAACATTAGCTGCAACAGGCCAATAAAGTAATGCTCTCACAACAACCACAGTATGGCTTTTTCACCATAACACATAACTGAGAGCAGGCGGTCTAATTTCCACTGCTCACCCGTATGATGGAGTTCATCTCAGGCGGTGTGACTTGCTTGGCTCTCTCTATGGCCCCCATGACCTGCTGCTGATGCTGGAATAAATACAACATGTGGAAATCTTAGCATTTTTACATCACACAGAGAAGATGGAACAAAAACTAAACAACCGAGAGGACGAAAGGATGAGATCGGATTGTTTGTGCCTTCAGGAACTTCACATTTTGTTGTTTTTAATGTGAGTAAAAAATACATTTTAAAAACTTCAGAAGCTTGACGGTACCTCCTGTGACAGGTAAGGCAGCACCTGAGCACAAATTCCATTCAGTCTCTTCACTATTTCAGCCTGCAATCACATAAATAGAGGAACAAATAAATGGTCAGATGAGCAGACTATTACTACAGTTAATAAATTAAATGGTGCACCATTGGAGATAATGATTACCTGTTTGTGCATTTCAATGTTCAGCCCATAGGACATTTCATAGTACTGTAATAAAAGAAGAGTAACAATATAAGAGTTCTAATACTCCAAACCAATACTTTACTGATGTCTACTTTCTTACATCATGTAAGAATTCAGAATTAATTAAAGCCCAATCATCCCAAGCCCAAGCATCAATCAAATCACAATGTAGACCTGTGCAATTATATAACTTCAAAAGACAATCTAAAGGTCCAATATATGTGTTGATACTTTGGATTCACTGACAATGAATTACAAAGAAAACCTATGTATCTTCTTATTTTTCAAGTTTATTCAAGCATATATATATTTTTTTTACACTTTAACATTTTTTTTTTACATTTTAGCTTTTAACTCTACTTTATGTTAGTATATTAACATTGGAAAGAAATACACATTTCAAGATAATACGTAATCTGTGAATTTTCCTTGACAAAGAAGACAGTCGACTTACAATACTGTCCACAATCAGAATAAGACTTATTATCTAGTAAACTGCAACGGGGTTCTATTACTGGGGACCCACAAAATAACTGTATAGTATACAAACAACACGCTTTATACTTTACAAAAAAGAGCGAGATGTTAACAAAAAAGTGAAAATAAAAATTAAATATAGAATTAACCAATAATCCAATAAAAACAAAAGGTTTTAGAATGAAAAAGCATGTGCCAAAATATGCAGAAAAATGTGAGGAAAAATGTACAATAACTGCTAAAAACTTGTATATTACTGACAAGAAATAAGGCCATACTTACCATGATATAGTGACGCTGCATCTCTGACTTTTCAGAGGCCAATTTATCACACTCCAACTTCAAACTAGGTACACAGAATCACAGGGACAGTCATGACATTTGCTGCCTGTGGTCGGTGGGAAGTTTCACACTTATAGTGTATGTAAAAAAAAAACTGAAGTGCATGTAAATTTGTTCAATCATATCACATGGTTTGAATGGCAATAAAGCTAAAGCTGAATCTGATATTTAAGGAGCCAACAAAACAAAACAAAAAGTGTCCTCAAACAAAGTGGTCATGTTTTTAACAATTAAACTAAGGTAAATATGATGTGATTGGAAATGTAGAAGATTAATGTGGTGCTATTTCATTTACTTATTTTACAATTTTTATTTATTTCTCTTTTTATCAGTATAATACAATCCAATCTCCTCAGGTTGAGGAGCAAGAAAAGAAACAAAAGAACAGAAAACAAAGAAATGAAAAGAACAGCCTGTGTTTGTGTCAGAATGTGTTGAGGTCCCTTAATAGACACATTTTTCCCTGAATGTCAGCCATTTTGGTGCTATTTTAAAGCTAGTGTGTGTGTGTGTGTGCGTGCGTGCGTGTGTGTGTGTACCTGTGGTACTGTGCTTGGAGGAATTGGAACTCATCCTTGATGCGGTCACAAGAGTCAGAAGTGGTGAACTTGAGGGGTTGACTGGACTGGGAGGACGCCTGTGGAGAAAGTAACACCATAGTCAGTCAAAAAGGCTGGTGTTCTGGACAAAGATACTTAATCACAAGTTAAGTACATCTATGTAGTCTTTTAGTGCTGAATCCAATGTGTAAAAAAGGCAAACATGTTCCCTAATAGCATTAATGCTTTTATAACATGGGATATTTACCCTCACTAAAAGACCGATGATACATATAATGATGTTTTTGCATATTGTGGCCGTTTCCACATGTATTTTTTGTTATTTTATTGCAGCTGCAACAACTAATCAATAACAGTTTTGATGACAAATAATGCTAGAATCTTTTTTTTTTTTTTTGCAATACAATATTTTGCTGTATTTCTTTCAGACTTCTTCTAAGGCCCTTCTAGAGATAAGTGTTATAAATTATTTTTTTCTACAAACATTGTGATACTAACATGAGGGTGTTGTTTATCTATGTGCATGTATCTGTCCTTATCAAATACAGCAGAAATAAAGAAATAATCCATAAGATAACAATTTCTTTAAGAAAAATGGTTAAAATGCTTAGATTTCACCTTTTTAATATGACAATGTTCTTTCATCCTATGTGAGCATAAACTACATATCTTTGGGCTGTGACCAAACAAGACATTCAAGGATACTATGCTGGCCTTGGGAATTTTATTTTTTTACCCATATTCTGACATTTTACAGACCAAGCAATTATGCAGTTAATTAAAACTATAATCAACAGATCAATCCAAAAGTAGTTAGTCACAGTCTTTTATAGACACTACAAGTTGATTTTAAGTCATTTTGCTTCATGAAATAAAGCCATACTTTGGACCGTTTAATCCACTCTGTTATAACTTTCCCTTATCAGCCAATGCATGAATTTGAGAATCAGAAAAGACAGAAAAGCTGCATTGATAAACAGAACAATTCCAGTGAATCAGGTAATTAGGAGCTGGTTATGGACTCCCATCCATACTCACTGGTTCTACAGTACTCTGCTCTATGTTGATTCATTTCTATCTAGATCAAACCTCATCCCATCTTATGTTTTAATGCTTATCCTTTGCTCTACCTACTCATAATGATAAAGAGACTCAGAATGCCCATTGAAGACAATACTGTGTGTTTCCTGATGCTGCAAAATGTGTATTAATGTGTCTGAGAGTTTGTTTAGAAACAACTGTTTGACCTCTGTCTGAAGTTAACCCTTTGAGAGGATCGCTAAAGTAAGTCAGCCTAAGCTGGACTTCATGTTTTGGTTTGAGTGAATAAAATGGGATAAGGATGGATGCATTTTTAACAAACACTTCACAGACCAACCACCAGAGGCTCAGTAGTACTTATCCTTTAACAAAATGATACACCACATAGGTCAATGTGAACCCACCAGGTCTAGTCTTTTAAGGAACACAGAGTTGAGGGAAATGTGTTTACAGAAGATTAAACGCACCCGTGTAGACCATATGTGAGAGGTATTTAGACGCTGCATTAGAGGTCTGGTTATGTACAGACAACACTTAAACCATCAGGGCAAAGCTGTAATCCAGGGTTTATCTTGTGCACTAAACCTTATTACTCTCTAAATAAGTGGCACAAGGGTAAGAGATTTCCAGGGAGGGTGAACACAGAAGATAGAGACACTGAAACGCTACATTCAAAATACAGACTAAAAATACACAATCAGTCCATTTATCGTCTTGCTACTTGAAAGAATGAATGTTTAGAGCTTAGTTTGCTGTTTAAATCATTTATAATATCTATAGGACGGGAATGAGTAAATATTAACTCATTTCCTGCCTCTATAAACATGAAAAGTAAGAGAATTTGGCACCTCTGTTTAATAAGTGTTTGCAGAGATGATGCACTAATCATACAATTGATCATCAAGAAAGTCATTCACTATTTCAGACATGTTAGAGGAGTGTACTGTGCTCTATTTGTGTCCTGCTAATTTATA
>JAPTMW010000016.1:7421955-7434926 GCA_029822955.1 Ostorhinchus angustatus | reverse complement strand
ATCCGAGTCTGTATATAATTAGTGAACAGAGGAACCATGATGTCACCCTTTGGGTTCTGAGCTGCTGTTTGAAGCCAGTAGTTTGCAATTTAGCTACCACCATGTAATCGTTTTTGCAGCCTAAAGTGACCGAATATGGATGAAAAAGGTGTGTGCGTGTGTAACATGGTAAAATTCATTAGGTGTTGTTGAACAATTTATTTTAGAGTCTTGTAACATATTAATCACAACTACAAAGGAGTTGTCTCTCAGCAAAAATAAGCCAAAATTCCAAAAATCAGACTTGGCAGGTGAGTAAGCTGTCATACAGATCAATATCAGGCAGATATCAAAACTTCTATTTGACCTGAGGATTGATTAATACATTTAAAGAGGGGCCACCAGATCACTTATTAGAGGTTGCAAATAAAATAGATGAGGCCAAAATGAGCCCTGTAAAAAAAACACTTGGTATTTTTAAAGAGAAGTCCACTGTAAGTCTATGGAGCTACCCCGAGTTGCCGTTAGCAGTATTACAACTTTAATATACTTCAGCATTAGCTTCTTTTTGTAGATCATACACTATATACTCTCTCACTCTTTTAAAACGTCAAATGACATGTAAAATCATTTAAAAACTGCATACACTCACCGCAAGTTTTGTTGAAAAGAATGTTGCCAGTTGACATTTACATCATTATGAATCAGCTCAGATTTCCCATTTAAAGTGAGGATTTCATTATCAAATCCAAGGATTGCACTGGCTGGGGGGAGAGATGAAACAAATTGTTCAGTTTTGTATCTAAAATCTAGGAATTGATTCCAAATTACCATCACATAACATAATATGCATGTCAAAATTGTGGACTATAAAACCCTGTGTCTTCCTTACCAGTGAGCTCATACTCCAAGAAGATCATGGTGGAGACGCAGATGGAATTCAGAGAAGTTACAAGACTGGAGTCCTTCTTTTCCATGTTGGCAGTACTTGACACATTATGAATTGGAGAGGACATTTTCAGAGACGCACTGAGTGCACCGAAAGATGGAATGAATACACTTGATGGCAGATGAAGAGAAAATTCAGGGATTTCAATTTTCTGCTCTGGGATGACAATGGTTGGGAGTTCCAAGTTTGCAATGTGATTTCCGATTTCATCTAGGTCGATGGTGTTCTCTCCAATAGTAAAGGATTTGGGTAAGGTGAAAGATGAGACTGTGAGTTCATACTGTGGCATCTTAAATGAAAGGAAGGACATTTTCCCCTGCAGATACTCTGTGTTAATTTCATAACTGGGGACAGACATTACAGGCAAACCAGGCAGCATGACATCAAAGGCTGAGGTTGTGATGACCTTGGGGATGTTCACAGTCTGAGGATCAATTGTGAAGGGTTCCACATGCAAGTTTGTAAATGGTACATCGAAGGCTGGAATTGACATTTTAGGGGGAAGAGTGAGACGCTCTGGGACATCAGTTTCTTCCAATCGCATGTCAATGTTCCTTATAGAACGAGGGATTTCCTTCACCCAATCTGGTACTGCAACGTTAATCTCAGGGATGCTAAAAGTGACACCGTCTTCAAATAGTTTAGATGGTATAGCATACTCTTCTCCGTCCATGCTCTTGGTGTAAACAACACTGGATGAGATGTTGAGGAATTGTAAGTTATCCATATTTGTGACCTGATCAAATTTGAGCACATCCCAGATGGTCTTCTGATACACAGGAAGCTTTACTGACTTCAAGAAAGCTAAGTATCCTTCCACTGATTCAGTCAGATCCATCCGTATCTCAGATTCATCATTGGACATCAGAAAATCACAAGCATGGATGACAGAAGCCAGCTGTTCCTTACCACTCCAAGAGAGAGACTGTTTTTCTGAGTTGATGCCAAGGTTGATGTTCTGAACCAGTCCAACATGTCCCAAACTACTGGGCTGACTTGCGTCAATGTCCAGTATGGTTTTGAGGGATGTTACAGGAACAAAATCTAATTCTCCTTTAACAACGTGCTTTCCATTTGTGTTGAAAGATATTAATTCAATGTTGTTATTGCTGGTGTAATCAACAGTTGCAAACATACGCCGCAGGGACAACTCAAGGGCAAAGCTCTCAGTTACGTCAAAGTGGAAGATGTTATCACTGGTGCTCCGTTTTTGTTTTTCCTGCTTGTCAATGTTTGAGTTCATTATTGTGTTTATAGTTGAGCGCAGACCATTAGCATTAAGATAGAAGGTGACCTTGTTTTCTAGATCGTCTACAATACTCCAGTTGTCCATTATTGTTATGTCTGACTTCCCCTGGGTAGAGGACTCCAGTGAGACATAAGTAGAAAGTGCTTCAAGTTCCCAGTTCATATCAAGGTTTCCCTTGCCTGCTGACTGAATCAGGGGAATGTTGAACATGTACTTCACTTTCTTCTTGGAGGCAACATTTGGTTTGGTCTTAGTGTTTCCAGTGATCTGTTGATCAAATTCTAGATAAAGGAAGGGGAAGTTGATTTTTGCAGCATTGGCAACAGAGGTCTCCATGCTCCTTTTGCTGAGACTAAGAGTACATTCATGGTTTGCTTCCACATTTGGATGTTCCAAGGAAACTGTGGTGGCCAGTTTTATGCCTCTTTTTCTTGTTAAACTACTGGTGCCTTCAATTTTCCCATTCAAAATGTTAAACACCGATGTTGAGGAGGCACCAAACCGAGCAACAATGTCAGACTGGTGGTAAAGACCAGCATTAGCACTTAAAGCTATCACAGCAGATTTAAAGTTAAACTCAAGGGTAATGTTACCCATAGCTGGGATCACAATATTGTTTTGAATAGCTGGGAGTGTGAAAGTGGGCAGCTCAATTGTACTTAGAGTATCTGGAACATGAATGACTGGTAACTCTGGAGATGGCAGCACAAGAGTATAAGATGGCACAGAGAAACCCAGTGCAGGAATTTTGAAGCTTGGTGTACTGACCTCCTTGGGGACAACATAGCTAAAAGCAGGCAACTCAGCTCTAAATGCAGAAACCTCGATATTTAAAATTGGTATTTTGTATCCTGAGACAGTGAATATTCTAGGAGGAAGGCTCGAAGTGTCCTTCTTGTGCTTGTAATACCGTTTCTTTGCTTGGTTGTGTGAATCCTTAAGGAGTTCTACTATTTTGTCTCTACACTGCTGAAACTGAGCTTGGATGAAGTTGGCATAGTCATTGATTACATCATAGACTGGTTCAAGTGGTAGGTCAATGCTGTGTGATTCAGGGTTTTTGAAGTAATGAAGTTTCAGATTCATTTCAAATGACTGTTGAGGTGTGGTAAGCAAGTTTTTGAGCCCAGCATCATCCCACAGAGAAAACTCTCTGACCATAGGGGTGTTCATGTCTAGATAGGGTACAGTCATCTCTGGGATAGAGAGAGGAACAGTCAAAAAGTCCAAATTAGCCTCTGCATTGACTAATGAGTGGAAAAATACATCCAGGTCATTATTTTCCAGTGTGAAGTTATGATTGTACTTGTACTGGTTAAATCTTGCCAAAGCAAACCAACAAGCACGTTGTTTCTCTGAGTTTAATATGACACCGTAGTCATGCTGGAAATCCACCTTCCCAGTCAGTTTCAGAGGGAGGAAAATCTTTGAGTTTACTTTATTTTTAACATCTAGGACTACCTCAAAGGGATGTGCCATAAATTCCAAAGAATTTGACATGATGCCCTTCACACTTCCAAGGAATTCAGCATTATGAGAGGCTGTCAGGACAAGTTTCAAGTCGCCAAGATGAGCCTCCCCATTTAAAGTTGCAATACTCTTCCTTAAAGTTGGAATTTCTGTTTCAGATTTTGCTTCAACAGTGATATGGCTTAAGATCACCGATTCTGCTGTCAGTGTTTGCTTTGACTTCAAAAGCTTTGAATCAGTTTCTGCTTCAAAATCTAACTTGGCAGTGTTAAAATTGATGCTAAAGTCTGCTTTGCTTTTGTGTACACCTTCATCAGAGATGTCTTGTATAGACCATTTTCCATTACTGGTAGTTTCAGAAGTTACTGTTATTTGGCCTGATTCCAGTGTGGTTGCGGTGGTTTGTTTCATAGATACCTGACTTGATGTTTCAATTAATGGGATGTCCAAATTATGATTGTAAACTGTGTCGATGAGTCCTGAAATTCCACTCCTGAGGTTGAGCATCATATTGTTGACTAACTCTGCAGTGTACATTTGAGTTGTAGCCTTGGTAACTGTCTTGGCCGCAGCCTCAGCAGAAGCACTGGTGAGTGTCAGGGATCCCTCATGGTCAATGGAGAAGGCCATGTGTGTAGCCTTTAACGTCTCTGTGAAGAGCATCTTCTTCATCCTGGGTGCTTCAAGTCGAGCAATGGCTTCAAGGGTGTATGCAAGGGGCTCAAATGTCGATTGGGCCTCAGAATTAAGTGTGGCAGTAAACTGTGGATTCTTTGGAGTAGACGTTGAGTTCTCAATCCTTCCTGTAGTTACAAGGGTGTACTGTGGGGAGTTCAATCTGAATTCTCCATGAAGTTTTCCAAAAACTGGAATGCAAATGTCACTGGGGACAGCAGGCAATGTGAACTCTGGAATTGGCAGTGTTGTGATTTCAAAATCTTCAAGACTTAATTTAGGGATGGTGATTGTAGGAAATTTGATTTCTGAGAGAGTTATTTCTGGGAATGTAAGATCTTGTAGCTCAGAAAGGTAGAGAACCTTTAAATCTCCAAATATTTCCTCTGGATCAGGTGTTTGGAGCTCAAATGCTTTTATTTCATCAATGATTTCTATTAACTTTGCTTTGATTTCATTAAAGTCGATTGTAAACTCTGGGACTGTGTATGAGTTAAGAATTGTAAACTCAGGGATTGAAATTTGAGCAGGGATGCTGATCTCCTGCAGTTTGTTGAGGTTGATTGTAAGTGCTGGAACAACAAGGTTAGTAAGAGGTACAGTGAATGTAGGAATTTCAATCTCAGCTCTTGTTAGTGCATCCAGAATTCCATCAATAGCCTCCTTCATCTGCTTGAAGATCTCACGGTCATTAAACACTTTTACAATATTTTGTGTCATTTGGTTAAGTTTTGTAGAAATGAAGGCAACAATATTTGTGTAGGATTCACTAGCTCTTTCGAGGTAGATGTACATTTCATCTCTGATATCCATGTCAGAGATTCTTTGTCTTACGTCCTCAAGAATATCCTGTATTTTCAATTTAATGTCATTGTAAAATGTGGTGTCTATCACATTTTTCAGTTTCTTTAGAGCATCTGCCACCTTTGTGTCCTTGAGACCATCCAAATATGTATATACAGAATTTTGGATTTCTCTGAAGAATTCCCTGACAGCCTCGATTTTTTGCACTATCTCATATGTTTTAATCTGTTCATTAATGTTGTCCGTTAGCTCAGCAATTTTCTTGTTTGTCTCATCAACAAATGTATTATAGTCAAATTCTTTCACTGACTGAAGCATTGCAGAAAGGTGATCATTAAGCTCATCAATGCTTTTCTTAAATTCAATTGATCTGAGCTGATTTGTCATGATTTGCAAATATTCCATAATTTTATCATAAACATATTCATACTTTATTCCTTTCAGAGCATCTACCATTGCCTGCAATGTCTCTCCAATTTTAAATTCCTTAATGAGAATAACTACCTGATCCATTAAATCTTTAAATTTAGAATCAAGATTGTATTTCACAATTTGATCCAGGATGTAGGAATACACTGCGTTGAGTTTGTCAGGGATTTCATATTCATCAACCCAGTTGAAGATAACTTCATACATAGATTCAATCACTTGATGTATCTCTCCAAAGGGCACTTCATATGAAAGCTTGTCAAAATACATGGCCAGGTCATTTGAAAGAATATAATCCTTTGTATCTTGCAAAAATGTGTTGATGTCAAAATTTTCAATGGCCTGTTTCACCTCAGACAACATGTCTTTGATTTTGTCCAGGATACCATATTTAGAATCAAGGTCTTGCAACCAGGAAACACTGCTCTCTGTGAGCTTCTGCAAATCAATCTGGCTGAGGACGTCCTCGATGGCACTGAGTACTCTGACGAGTGACTGCTTCATTTCATCAAAAGCCCAGAGTTGATCTCCAATTTGTTGCAGAACATTGGTTATACTGTTTACAAATTCCTCTGACTGGAGGTAGTCTCTGATAGTGAGAATGAGCTCTCTAGTTCTACCGGCAAAGAACATCACTTCCTCTTCAAAGTTAAACTTCACTTTGCTCATTGCATGTTCTACATTTTCCAGTGTCACAGCAAACTCTCCAGTCAAGTAGTCAAGTTTTTCTTTCACTGCATTCACTTTGTTGTCCAGGTCCAGATTTTGCATGAAGTCATTCACTTGCATTGGCAGCTGATCTAACATGTCTCTGAAGTCCGTGATTTTCTGATTAATGTCCAAATTGTGGATGAAATGTTGCAGTGATTCTAACGCTTGAACAAGTGTGGTCTTGAGTTGATCAAATGCAGCGGGAAAGCTCTCAATAAATGGGATCTCAATAATATGACAGTCGGTGTTCTTGTCATATTTAAGGAACCCATTCATACTGAATTCTTGACTTTCTGGCACTGACCTCTTCTGTTTGTTTAATCTGCTGAAAATATCTGTTGACAAAAGTCCTGAAAACTCGGCTCCGACCCTCTCAAGGTTGTTGTAAGCACTGAAGTCTTGGTTATAAGTATGGTCATTCAGCATTGATTTTAATTTCCAGTTCAGAATTTGATCAAGTGGTGTCAGGAGACCATCGAATTTGTTTTCTAAATGGGTAGAGGACTCCCCACTTGAAAGCATGTGAGTGGTTGATACCCTGCTGTCGTAAGAATAGGCTAGAGCCATGGGTTCAGCTCTGATCAGCAATTTACTGTACAACTGTCCAGTTTGTTTTCCAGGCAGATTAATTTCTCCATCGCTGTTGACAAGTCCATCAATAGTGACGCTGAAGGGCAGTGCTACTGTGCGTAAGTTGCTGTCAAAACGCAGAGGTCTGGAATTAATTTTTGCTTCACAGTATGACTTGGACGATAGTCCAGCAAACTCAAGTTCACAATTGTGACTCAAATGGGCATCCATTGCACTTGCAGATGTGCTGTATTTTAAGGCACCATCCATGCCAGCAAAACTAATTTCATAGGTATGTTTAATGTTGTGTTCTTCTCCATAGGCTCCTTTCATACTTCCACTAACATCCACTTTCGTTGGCTCAAGTTTCATGTGGACCTCATTGTTCAAGCTGGCATCATAAATTTTGAGGTCATTTGTCATATCTGCTGACATAATGAATGGCTTCATGTTAACCTTGGTGTCTTGCTTGTAAAACACATCTTCACAAATGAAGTTGTTAGACTTGGAGCGAAGAGATAGGGTCCACAGAGTAAGAGTTAATGTGTGGCTGTTTTCTGTTTTCATCTGCCTCAAGGACCCCATGGTGTCAGCAGTAAAGGTCAAAGCTTGTTTGTTCAAGACAATTCTCATGTTATTTCTTGTGGTTCCATCATATGCATGGCCCTTAAGGACACCATATAGGGAGGCTTCTGAGGCTGTGATCTTACTCTCAATGTTCAGTTCTCCTCTGCTTTCATCAGCCATGGCTTTGGTCATGGACGACAAGGTTGCTCCACTGTTGTCTATGGCACCATTGAAGACATTTTCGAGTGTCACAGGACTGCACTGAATGTTGTTAGTTCCACTTGTAGTTAGACCTTTACCGTCAATCATAAGATAAGCTTTGTGTAATCCACGACCTGTGTTAAATATGACAGAGCCCTCAGAGTTTACCTCAAGCCCATTGGAATTTAAGGAGCTTGTGATGAGTGAATATATCCTATTTGTTGCATCACCATCATCATCTGCCTGTGATTCAATTCTGAGAACACCCATATCACGGGACACACCAAGCTCAACTTTGTTGTTAAGTGATTTCCCCATTGCTGTGGCTAATGCATTGCTCTTCAGAGTTAACTGTGCATCCTTGTATTTAAGTTCTGCTACGTGCTTGAGGATGTCATTCTGGGCATTGGTTTTGGATACAACGTTCAACTCTGAGTTTGCATAAACTCCTTGGATCATGTTGTTAAACTGGATGAATGGTGAATTGAAGCGTAGGTTGGACTCTCCTCTTCCTTCCCTGTTGAGTAATTGCAGGTTGTAACTTTGGGTGTAGGAGGAATCTATGTAGAATGAACCTATTTTAAGCGCTCCATCCAAGGTGCCATCTCCTGTGACTTCATCAGAATCTAGGGAGGAAGTTGCCTGAGCAGAGTAGAACAGAGAGCCTTGAAGGCCTAGCGGACTAGTGACTTCAGTCTTGTAGATGGCTCTTGCATTCACTTTGTCTGTCACACGTAAGGTTTCCGAAACACTGAAGCTGGTCTCAATGAGGGCGTGGCTGAAAGAACTATTCACAAGATACTTAAGATTGTCATCTGGTGTTCCTGACATCATTCCAGTTCCTTCAAACAGACAAATAATACAGATGTCATATGTGGCAACACAGATATAATTTAAGACAGATTAGCTACCACTATCTAGACATATACTAGATGTGTCTTCAGAACTATGCATGTATGCTATTGTACTGATAACTTTAAATCACTGTAAAGAACTGGAGGTTTAAAGAAGCAGTTTACCTTCAAGCTTGTAGGACAGTAGATTAAAGGGTGACTGGCCCATTGTCTTATATTGTGCAATGTAGCTGGGCACATCCTCAGTGTTGTTTCCACCAGACATAGAGACTTCCCAGCTGTAAAGGTTGTTGTTGATCTTGGTAGATGCTTCAGCCAAACCAAGAAGGGGAACAGCAAACTTCACTGAAGGTGGTATCGTAAAGGACGGCACTCTGTAGGTGTTGGCAGGGATGTAAAGGCCTATGATTTGTAGATCAATGGCAGGAACAGACAGAGTGTTGGGAATGTCCAGCTCTTCTGATGTTTTGCCTCCCAGTGGCAGAGGAATTGTTATGGTCATCTTATCCTTGTTGAACTGGTACCGGAACGCGCTATCACTGTTGAAATAAAACATGCTTAATCAAAACCATTTTCCATGTACCTGGAAGTAGAAAGGGTAACAGAAATGCTAACTGAGAGTTTACGTGCATTCTCTGATATCAGTATACTCATCACTTACAGCTGTAGGAACACTTTTTCAGGTAGGTCTGGCAATGTGAGATCGGAGAGACTCCTCTTACTCCGCAGATTTGCAAGATATGGAAAGCGTGCTGTCAGTTTGTCCACCCAGATATTACCTGCCTTAGGAGTGATAAACAGATAAATTCTTGTAAATCTCACTTTAATAATAAAACTCTGAACATAGAAAAAACAATGATAAAATCCAGTGGTTTTTAACTCCTTTAATCAGAACCCAAAAAGTAAATAATGAGATTTTAAATACAAGTCCATGGATTCATCAGTACATAACAAAAAATGCTAAATTGTTACCTCAATTCCTTTAGTGACTATGTGGCGCAATTTCATGTCAGTTTTTGTCACTTGCTGGTCCAGCATATCATCAATGAGCTGCTGCAGCTGACTGTGAAGCTCATTTGCATTTGGGATCAGACTCTGAATGTCTGAATTCATGTCTGATTTCAGCTCCACCTCAAATTTATCATCATCTGTAAAAAGAAAATTCAAATGCATTTATATGCGCTATAAACCTGTTATCTTAATCAAAGATGTAAGGAGTTACTATCTACCATATTTGAGTGAAGCCTTTTGCTGGTAGAGCGTTTCAGGGAGGTTGATGGCTGTTTCTACATCCAGGATTACACCCTCATCCTTCTTTAAAGTTGCAGTGACAGATGCGTCAGAATTCATGGATGGAATGACCAGCTGGAGTTGCACCATGGCATCCTTCATCATTTCAAGTCTGTATTTAAGATGCGTAAAGTGAAAAGTGTGTTTGCTGGGTCAAATGTCTACTGTCCTGGACCAATGGGACATGATACAGGTTGATCCTTTTAATTCTTTGGATTTAGGACATTTCATGCAATCCACTAGGCTAAAAATAGTCCTAAAATGCATCTACTCTTAAATTTAATATTCATAAGCATCAGGAAGAGTTGAACATACCTTGTGCGTCCGACAAGAGAGAGCTGAGGAATGTTCTTGTTGGTGACATCAATGGTAATACCTCTCATCGTCTTTCCTTTAAAATCACTGTCAGTTACAGCTAACTTGATGCCTGCTTCCACGTCAAAGTCGGGAATGACAATCTCAGTGATCACAATTTTCTTACTGGGATTGTATTTCAGAGTAGCTGTGGCCTCTGTTGAATCACTCCCTACAGGAAACAACAGCATCACAAGTCAGTCGTCTAGATCATGTCATTTTCAGAAATGGTACAGCAATTTAGACACAGTTTTCTCTTAATAAAGCAGCACAAGCAGTAATAAATATCAGTGTCATCTCATTTTAGATGCTAGTTCTTTTTAGAGCTGTCACAAATGTCATAGTGTACCTTCAGCCTTCAAGGTTAATTTCAGAGAGCGTAGTTTGTGCTGCCCGTCTGCACCCTCTGTAAGTGTGTCATGAGTGATGGTGGCAGTGTACTCTGAAACGTCTCCTGTGGGTTGAATTTCAACGGCAAATCTAAGAACAAAAGATACAGGTTTTATTAAATCTTTACAAATCAACTAATATCACAGTCTGGTCTTACCATTTACATGCAAGGTACCCAAGTAAGGATTAGTAAGATCAGTGAAATGTCTCAAACAGCTTTTACCTTGTTTCTCCTGTGAGGGGGTAATAGGGAGCCTGCTCATTGGCGGTTGCGTTGGAGTAACGGACTACGGTGCAGAGATTCAGACCACTGAACAGGGGCTGGCAGTCAGTGGAGTCTGTCCGGTCCTCCACCAGGGAAGGCACGATCTTTGTTTGACCAGAGGAGACTGACAGCAGCTTGTTGCTGTAGTAACAAAAAAAAAAAAACTGGCTTGTGACAAGTGTTATTGTAGTTTAATCAACCTAAGATTTATACTAAAATTAGCAATGAAAAATTAATTTCGTAACTAAAGTAAACATGAATAGAAAAGTTCAATTTCTATTCATCATATTTTGCAGGCCAAATATGCTTTGCTTTCAGATTTTCCCAGTTGTTAATGGCTCATTTTGTACAAGAATATATTTGTTTTTGCACAAAATGGTACATTATGGTTTATGAATTGTAATTAACCCATATTAACATCTAGCCTTATCAGCTTCTATAAATCAACACTTTCCAAAGCTTATCAATTCCTCACAACAGAACTGAGACTAATGCTGCACTTGTAAAGCTAACTAAAAACAAACTGTAATCAAAAATCAAACTGAAACACCAAAGAAAAATAAGCATTATGAAATAAATAAACTAAAATAAATTATACATATATTTGTATATAAAATTCAAAACTAAACCAACAACAAGCATGTTTTTCTCTGCCACTTTGTAAGAATAAAGAGTGAGACAGGTAAACCTCACCTAATGCTAAACAGCTGAGTGTTTGACGCAGGAGCAGGGATGGACAGTTTGATCTGGTTTCCATCAAAGGTGATCTTAGTGTTGAGGGAACTCTCATGGTACATATTAGTGTGCATCTCAAGGCCGGCGTCCACATAGTCTGGAATGTGCACACCCATTTGAGTGATGAATTCTAACCCAACTGAGGGCATGAAGGACAGTCCACCCTGCAAACGAATCAGGTCAGTGTTACTCACAAAGTACATATGTGAACACACAAAGCATTTGACTTCAGATTTTTCTTTGATTCATGAATAGACAGCAGCTAAGAATAAAAGCAACAAAAGAGGAGGACAGTCAGATCCAAACACACATGTAAGGAATGTTCACCTATTATATACACACACTAAATCATCCTCCCAAAAGTCTACGAACGTGACACAACATGAATGAGACATGCATAGAAACAAATGGTCATGGTCATCTTGTTTACCATGTTGGAAGCGTAGGTCAGGCCTCCTTTAGCACCAGGGGCCAACACACCAGCTAGAGAGAACTTCAGAGGGAAGCCAGAGGCAGTCGGAAGAGAGAAGCTGTTCTCCATGAAGATGTAATGGCCAAAGACTTCATTATCAGTACTGGAAGTCAATGCAAAAAGGGCCTGATGGAAAGAAGCAGATTATGCAAATAAATACCTCGTTATGGAATCAGAAATCTCTATCAGCAATGATTACTGATATAAAAACTGTGGCTTTGAAACTGTGGCTCATTTGTCCACAAAATGCGAGGATAATAGGTAATAGAGGATAATAGAGTGTGTGTCATGAGTGTGCCAATAAATTAGAAAAATGTTGTATAAATGTAATTTCTGTAAATAATGTATTAACATGAACCCTGGCTCCTTCTTGTTAAAATAAAAAAGTGTATCCAGTATGTCTTAAATGGTGATCAGTCCTTGATAATCAGAATTACAAAAGTAAACAAAGAAAAAAGTCTAACCTGGAGAGGCAGAATCCTGAAGAACAGATGATAGTACATGGACAGAGTGCCAACCATATTGCGAATGTCACTGGTTTTCACGTATCCCATCTCATCGCCCAGAAAGCGAAGGTAAGCAGTGGCTTCAGGAGCTGGAGATGAAAGGAGGTCATCCTTCAGCTTCTGGAAAATGCTTGTCATATCCCTGAGAAGTTCCTCAGAGGCCTGGGGAAATATTAACCACAGGATTAGGATGAGTCGGACTAAGATAAATGTAAGAGTTACTTTATTCTTATTTTATTATATGCTTTAATGCAGTGGTTCTCAAACTTTTTACAGTGGAGTGCCCTTTGAAATATACTTTTTCTTAGCCAAGTACCCCAACTCTCACTTCAGCATTTGTGATCGAAAAAAAATTAGGAGCCAAAGGTGTTTATATTTTCAAAACTTTGTAAACAAACAACATATATTTAACTGTAACATATAACATTCATTCATTCATTCATTCATTCATTTTCTGAACCCGCTTTATCCTCACTAGGGTCACGGGGGTCGCTTGGAGCC
>JAPTMW010000016.1:7392433-7404053 GCA_029822955.1 Ostorhinchus angustatus | reverse complement strand
TCCCTTTCTGACAGGCGTGGTCCCATGGTAGCCTCTCTCGCTAGGGACCCGCTGTCCTCCACCTCTGATCGCTCTCAGGAAGAGGACTCTCTCATGGGCTCCCGTTCTGACCGGCAGGGTGATGATGCTCCATCCCTCTCCTCCTCCTCTAGCCCACTGTCCCGCAAGAGCCGGATTCCTCGTCCCGTCCATCCCACTTCCTCTGCTGAGCAGCTGGCTGCGCAATTCCTGCCACGCCCACCTCCTGGAAAGCCACCTTGCCGCCCCACAGTGGAGGGCAGGTAACTTGCAACTGCCAATTAGAAACAATAGCTTTGTTGTACTCAAAGCATTAATACTCTGAAAGAGTGGGTACAAACACTTAATAAATACAGCTCTGGAAAAAATAAAGAGACCGTTTCAAATTTCCAGACTTGAACTCTGTTGATGATCTCTAATCAAGCCAATAACACGAGTTCTAAACTCTCACCCCTAAATACTTTACTCCTATTTCACAGTGATAAACAGAAGTACATTCTCTCATAGTTGAGCATTCAGAAAATGAAGAGTAAACTCAAACTAAATACCGACATTTAAAATGACCAGACTCAAGTTGACTTAGAGTAAATTCTTCAGCTTCAACATTAGGAAGTTACTACTTCTTATTAAAGCTTTTGATAGAAAGCTGGGCAAATTATGACAGAAGTTATCACAACACTGCACAGCACATAGTCATTAAACATATTAGTTCAGAAATATTTCTCCATGCTTGCCAGCTAGCGAGGGGACTAATAAGCATTAATGACTGATTGATGTGATGTGTCATAATCATAGCTGAGTTTCTAGTGGCTGAGAAGTAATGTGGGTGTGAGTAATGGATGCAATATGCTTGTGTCGTGGAGACAAATGGATCTCCATCTGTAGATATGCACTTGTAATGATAGAGCGTTATTTCACAGAGCTCTCCACAGGTTTCACTGTGGCTTAGGTACTACAGTAGAATCCCAGTCAGGGCTGTCAGTGTGTGTTTGACTATGTTAACCATTATCATACAATAAATATAAAAAAAAAATATTCATCTTCTGAACAGCTTTATCCTTGAGAGGGTCACAGGGGTGCTGGAGCCTATGCCAGCTACATTTCGGGCAAAGGCAGAGTACACCCTGGGCGTGTTGCCAGTTCATGGCAGGGCTGACATACAGAGATGAACAAACAATCACTCTCACATTCACACCTATGGGCAATTTAGATTTACCAGTTAACTTATTAAGTGCAGGCCTTTGGATGGGGGGAGGAAGCTGGAGTACCCAGAGAGAGCCCATGCAAACAGAGAGAGAGCATGCAAACTTAAAAAAATAATAAACATGTAAATTTCACATTACAGTTGTGTGTGTGTGTGTTTATAGAGGTGATGGTCTGTTTAATTTTTTCCAGAGCTCTATACGAATTTTAGTTTGTGATCATTATGAATTTTTCTTTTCTACATAGCTCACACATGACTTCATTATGTGTTCATCATGAATTCATAACCTGGCCTTTTTGTACCCATTCAGACTTAGGCGTTACCGGATTCGAGCCGGCAGCAACAGTGACTCAGACCTCCTGACATGCCTTGCGCAGCTGGTGCACGGCTCCCGTGGCTCCCCGCTTCACCATCGCTCCTCCACCCAGCACGGGGGCTCCAGGATGGGCATCTGCAGCCTGACCAGCTCTCCACACCACCACCGCAGCTCTAGTGCTTCCCCACGTAGCTCCTCCTCCCTGCAGCGCTCTGTCAGCTCCTCTCCCTCCCGCCACGAGCACCGTAGCGGCGGAGGAGGAGGGGGCTGCCTGGGCCGCAGCCGCTCCCCTCCCAGCTTCTCCGGTTCGCCGCCTCCCCGCCGCTTCTACCCACACCATCAGGAGACTTGCTGCAGCCGCCAAGCCCGCACCAGCCCCTTCCACCTGTCCAGGGGAAAAGGCTGCAGTCGAGAGGGCAAGTACTCCAGCAAGCTAAGCAGATAGTCACCCACCAGGCCACAGCAGAGGATGGGAAGACTCCAATCAGGATAGGGTGAAAAGCCTGAGTCTTCCTGTTTGAAATATTATACAACAAAGTCCCATTCTTTTACTGTTATGTCTGAGCATGTAGGCTGGGCGATATGATGAAAAGTATGATTACATTAATAATTTTTTCTACAACGATCAAAACTGATATTTAGAACTATATAATTTGAGAGTGCTGCCATCTTGATAATGCCTGAAAGCTGAAGAAGGAGGGTTTAATTGGCTAAACTTCAGAATCACTTCAGAAGGGAGCACTTTTTTATCCTCTCTGTATGATTACAGATGCAGCTCTAGATGAATCTGAACTTCCTTGTTTGAAACAATGATTGTGGCCATTTGAGTATAGATCTCTGAGCTTTCAAGGTGTACAAAGCAACTTTTAATCTCTCAGCACCAAGTGGAAACTAAGTGTCAGAAAGTTCTTAGAATGCCCACTCTGACCTGGCTCCAAAACAGAATCAATCCCCATAGATCTAAATATTTAAATATCCAATTAAATTACGGCAGATGTAAACAAAAAACTGTTTTGGCCTCTGCAGCTAATTTCCCTGTTCATAACAACTTTATGGTAGGTGAATTTTTATGTAATTCACCAGTTAAATTATATCAAGGCTTAAATTTCTATACAAGTGTCTGCTGTAAGATTTGATAGACAGTTTGACTTTCTGAGTTTCTTTTATTGAAATAATCAGAGATTTCCTCACCAAATGAAAAATCGAACTGCATGTGTAATAGGCTGTTCGATCTGTCCACACATCAAGTAAATATGCCCAGAGGCTAATATTGTTTTCCTATTTTGAGGTCGCGTTATCGCTCAGCTCTACTTACAGAGCTTTTCATCTGTTTCACACTTACAGTCTTCATTCATCTGTGCCCACCTTTGTGACATGCCAGCATCCTCAATTAAATTGTGTATATATTAACATGTTATACAGTGAAATAGGTAGTTTACACTTTCAGCACTGGCTTCTCAATGCAGGAACTATTGTAGTACATTTATCAGTAGTTAGTCGGGCCTGTGGGCACAAAATGAGTCAACTTCGTGTTTCTTTTTCTTTTGCCCATCCTGCACTATGATATATAGTAACTTATTTATCCCCGGTATTAATGCACTTGGAATTAACTGATTGAATGTCAGTACATTAATCACAACTTGATCAAAGTTTGGCCTGGGGTTAACTCGGTTATCTCCTCTGTGTGTGGAGATTGCAGGCAGGGTATATTTCTTTAAATGTAAATGCAAAAACCCTAAATCTGTGTACAGCTGTATTTATTGAGATATTTATTTTGATGCTTATCAGTGCTTACAACTCCTGCCCTCTTCTGTCTAATGTTCGTCATATAGTTCTGTGTCACTTTTATTTATGTTGAGTGTAAATGAAAGGGATTCCTCCGTAGAGACCCTTAATACAATCATGTAAAGTCTGCGAGGACACACCTTTTTGTGCCTACTGTGTTGCTAAGAGGGAACTTAATGTCACACTGTATGACGAGATCGCACGACAGAATTGTGAAACTCCTTTTAGATCTGAAGACATCAATGGACTGTGAGTTTCTAGTAGTAGTAATAGTTGTAGTAGCAGTAGTAAAATTAAATAACACAAAGTATGTTACTGATCAGTAATATACAGACAACAGATGTTTGTCTCAGCGAGTGCCTTGGCACTTTGGGCAGCTTGAGGATTCACTCTGCTGTGTTTGTAATGAGAAAAAAGGAGCCAAAAACAAGACTTGCATTAATTGTGCCAGCAGTAACTGTACAAGACAACCCTTTTCAACAGTATTCTTTTATGTAGAAAAGGTAGCAACACGAATGTTTGTTAGTCAAACAGAATTAAAGCAACAGTTTACTTGAAGACAGACAGTAGCTATTATTTCTAATGACAAAAGGAAACCTTTCAAGTGAATGCTGTTTTAACTGTCCTGCGTGTGCAAGGTCAGTAACAGTAACTTAAATTACCATGAAACTTTGAACAAATGTGAATTTCAGACCTCAAAAACATTTTGTCAAGTGTTATAATAAAATGGAGGCCATATGTACATATAGGTGTCACACTAAAATGATGTTCCATGCCTTCATGTACAAGAATGTGATTTAGTTCTGTTCCTCCTGCACTGGGGAATATCTTTTATATAACGACATACAGTATGTTTGTGCACAAGGAATAGAAACTATTGTATTATTTGAAAACCATAGTGTAATTGAGTTAATCACCAAAATTCTCCTCTACAACCTCTTCCCACTCCTCTGCTTGTAAGATACTGTAAAATAACTCCAGCTTATTTCCAGTGCTACTCTTTGCATGCTTAACAGACAAAAGAAGAAAAAAATTGGGAATCACTACTGAATAAAAGGCTGCATACCACTTTCTGTTACATAGCATCTGTCTCGTGAAGATTCAACAGCAGCAGGGACTTCATTACCTATTGATCGAGATATCTTTTAAGTTTCTGTGAACCTGTATATTTTCCTCTGCCTCGTCTTCAATATTCTACTTACTGTGTTTCAAAAAAAGATGATGTATGGCACTAGTTTTTCTGCGCTACCTGCACTAACTTGGGAGGATTGTGTTAGCGGAGTATGAACAACCATATTTTTTAACAGTGCAACTGACTGGCATAATGCACAAACCCTGAAAAATGTAAAGGAGAATAGACTTTTGCTGTATTTAAAGCACTTGTATTGTAGAAACAATATGTGTCGATATCCTGATGGCAACCATAGCCTCTATGAGGAATGGCTGCATGTGAACAAAGAAAAATCACATTGCCAAATCATATGACACATTTTGCAGATGCGGTTTGAATAGAGACATCGGTGCCACGTTATTATAAGAGTACCTTTGTAAAGGATTTATAAATGGTTAATAATTAGGTATTAACAATTCATGAGTCAAGTTTGAAGTCATAAGTTTGAAACACTTCCAAATACTATTTTCAGTCACTGCTGTCATGACTGATCTCCCATGGTTATATTAGGTTTTAGTTAGCTTAGCATTGTTAGCCCAATACAACACATGCCAGACAGGACCATATAACTCAAATTGCACACATTAAATAAAACACTAATAAAAAATAATAGTATAAAAATGAAATAAAACATTAAACTTTAAGGTCTTAATATCAGTTGCTTTTGTTGTCATTCCACTAACTATAATAACAATTTAAGAGCTCTGTTAATGTGACATTTTTGAGAATTGGAGATATACTATTGTAACACACCAATGAATCTCAAAGGCAGCTGACGTGGATAAATGCTGCTGAGAATCTTAGTAAACCCATGAGATCTGACGCCTTACATTAAATGTAATGTTGTCTCACTATCTGTCAAGTAACGGGTCACTGTTGCCCTTTTTGTGTAGTGTATTATATCAACTTATTGAAGCTTTATAAAGTGATTACAGGATAATTACACGCCATTTACAAATGCGTTGTGAGGGTAACGCTTATGATAAAATGGTACCAAGATACTGTATGATGGATACGGCAGTGTGTTGTGTGTGTAGAGACTGAATGGACACATTTCTTTGTCAATATAAAATGTGCTGTTTTGTTTGACTCATGCAGATCTTGCAGGTACCTACGCAAGTCTCACAGAGCAGCTATGATGACTCATCCTGAAGGCAGACAGCGTTCAGTCAGTCAGCCGCCTTAATGTTTCTCTTCTCTGCCCCTCTGTGCGTAGCGAGGGATGACTGAGCCTTGTCTGTGTTGGAAATCATTCCACTATTAGGCCCGAGCCTTCTGTCTCTTAAACTTATCTGTCTGTTAATGGCACGTGCTGCCATGCCTGTCAGCGCGGTCCATGCATCACATATTAAAACCGGTGCCATCAGAATGGTATTCTTGTGCTTACAAAGCTGTGCTTACACTACAGGTGGGCTCCCTGTTTAACTGTGAGAATGTGTGGACCGCTTATCGACTGATTGGTGGAGATGGGAACACTTTTAGGGAGCAGTGTCAGAGGTGTGTTTGTTAGCATGACAACTGCTCTTATACAGGAGTGTGTGCAGTTTCTACACATCATCACTAATTGATCTCTGAAATTTCCCTATTTCAGGCTCAAATACTCAACAGATCTCATGCTTTTGAAGTTCAGAATGCAATTGTGAAGACTTTTAATATATACCTGTTAAATATACAATTTAATTATATGATTACTTATATGCTAACAAGCTTCAGTGTAAGGGAGGAACAGACACTTAACAGTGCTGCTGGTTTTAAAAGATAATCAGATTTCTCTCATGCTTTTTATTATTATTATTATTATTGCACATAAGTGGTGTGTAGTTGTAGTACTAGTGTTACTTTCCAGGCGCGAGTTTATTTGTCACTTTTCTTAGTGACCTGCTGGTAGAAGGGTATCGTATTTATAGAAGCTCGCTGGTGTTTGTGCTGACAAATACCCCATAGGCCAACAGAACAAACCCAGCTGTTTCCTTTTATGTTCCAAGTGAGATGGAAACTAATAAAAGCTTTTAGTGTACAAATGTACACTTTTCATGTCATAACATTTAATTACTTGTTAATAACTTATACATACTTGACAGAAATTATTTATTGTGACATTTGCTAATTTGCCCATCCATCATTTTGACTTCAATTGTTGGGATTTTTTAATGGTTGATATTTTTGTGTTGTAATGTTTGTCATGGTTTTGAAATGTAACTGTACAGGAAAGAATGTAATAAGTGGGAGTTTTGCATTGTATATATCTGTAATTATTTATGTTTATTCTATCATTTGTATCATATCAATGCCTTGTACAGTGTTTTTTTGTTTCTTTTTGTTTTAAGATTATTTTGTATTTTATTTTTATAAACTGGTTATAAATAAAATACTCATTCCGCATGCAGACAGAATCTTGTGACAGTTTTCTGTTTTTGGTCCTAGAAATCATTATCTACAGTTAACTGTTTTACTAAAATCTAAAATCTATCTAATCTCCAGGTTTACATGGTTACAAACGGGATGAAAAACTGTATTCTGAAAAGTAACTTTGAAAAGTACTATATCTGACTAAGAAATAGAGAAACAGTAAGTATACAGTAAAGTCATATACAATGGAAATACTCAAATAAGTCCAAAATATATGACATGTTATGGTATAGTTATGTTGGTGTTATGTATGATTGTACTTTGTTCCATATTTTGAATTGTGGGTGGTACTGGGGGGTCTGTACCCCCCAATGAAGACTCAGACCCCCTAAAATCAATTATAATTTTCCAAGGAGAGGAACTCCCTTTGTTCTCATTCTCATTTTATGGTGAACAATGAAGATTCAGTGACAGTGTTGTGCAAGTTTACACTTCACATGTTCTAGTTTAAAGTTCAGTTCATACAGATTAAAGTAAATTCATTCACACTCATACTTCACCATTGATTAAAAAAATTCAAGTGAAGAAAAACTGAGTATTTCTGTGCTTATCTCTCCAAATAAACCCTCTTCATATTATTGCCAATCTCTACTATCACCAACTATTGTGAATATTATTTACACCCATTTCATTCATCACAGCTGAGGCAGTAACCTCATATTACCAAGGTTTTATCTGAACCTAAAACATTCAGAATCTCACAAAAAGTTTGAACTGGTTCAAGTTCAAATGTGTTATAACTATTAAAATCTTAAAATTTAATCTCAAAATAAATCTATTCTATGAAGTAGGATGTAGGTTGTTTTTAAATGTATTACTTTTACTAGTAATTATTTTTGTATGTCAGTGCAGTAAACTCCTCACCTTTTGGATAGTAGATAATGTAGCCTAATGTTTCTCATTTTGTCACTTGTCTTGACCTTGAGGGTGTGTTAGCCTCTCTTATCTTACATTTCAACACTAAATGTGGTGGTGAGGGCTGCTCTTCATATTCATGTGGTAGTGGACCATAATGGTAAGTTCTGACTAAATATGGTTTGAGATGTGACACAAAGACAATGAAGTACTAAGGAGTTAATCTCACTCATGATGTTACAAAATTATTTGAAACTAATTTAGACCCTTTAAATTTGAAATTAAAGTCATATATTTCCAGATGGAACCACCTACTGTTCCTTAGTTTAACTTCAAGGATTGACTGAATTAAAATGGTTATTCTTATTATATCTCTTCCAAATACTTCCAATTGAAATAAATGATCAGCAATTTATAGAATGGGATAAGCTGATCTCCTGTTATATTTGGATGGGTAAGAAACCAAGAATAAATGTTTGCAACTGACAAAAGAAAAGGGAGATATGGCATTACCAGATTTAAGAGATTACTTCTTTGCAGCCCGATTTGTTATGTCTTTGTGAGTTGCAATTTAATGCAAGGTGGAAATAAATAGAGGGAGAATCTGCAGGAGCATCACTACAAGCTACACTAGAGTAAATTGAGAGACAACCTTGCAGATAAAAACAACCCTTGGATAAAAGTAACTAAAAATTTGGCGGAAATTAGTTAAAAATATAACCTGAAGGATGCAGAGAAGATAATGTGGTGGTGTGCATATGATGTAGATTTTAAAGTAGCTTAGGGAGGACGCTCAGGGGCTCTGTCTGCCCTAATGTAAGTCTAATAGCAGTGTTTTACCTGTTTCTGAAGGTGAGTTTAGGATTTTTATGAGGCTGTATTTCTTGAGTCTTGTAAGACCGATGAGCTAATGGAAATATCTGAATACTACGATGTTGGTTTACAGGAAGATATGCTAAAAGACGATTTGAAAGTTCATGTTTTGTTGTCCTAGTTTGAGGGTGACTTGCTTGCTAGTGCAGTGTTGTATTATGGCAAATTGACAAGTCTAGAGTGCGCACTTTCTGCTTATGGCTCTGACGTTTGAGCAGGAAACGCTGTTGATTAAAAAAAATAATAAACGTCACTGATAACCGACGCATGCGTACACGTTGACTCCGCCCCTCTTCTCTCAGTGCTTCAGCCGCGCAACGCCTGGCCAGAATGGCGGCTCTTTTGGAATCTGTGTTGTTGAAGAAAGTGAACATTAAGACGGTCTTAGACTGGCTGAAAAACATTGAGGTATGGGCGAAATGGTTACGCGTAACATAACTGAAATATCTGATGGGCGCTTGATCCGGTCTGGGCTAGTATATGAGATGACATAGCCTACAACTGGTTGTAAACAAACTTTTAGCTGAAGAGCTAGCGAAAGGGCTAATGCAAGTTGATCAGGATGCGAGGGCCACAATGCACCGATATCAGTCTCTGTTCAAAACAAATCTGTGCTTTAAGACGAATTGTAATTTATCATACCTGTATGTTGCTACTATACTATATGCAGAGGATTAAGCAGATGTTAGCCAGCGGATTGCTTAAGAAAGGAAATTTGCTGTTTTATACAAGCAATAGCTGCAAAGCGAAACATGCATAGTGATGAAAAACAGACAATTCATGGATTTTAATGTTGTGGTGTGCACTGAAATAAAAAATTGAATGTAACGTGGACCCTGTAGAGAAATTTATAAGCGTTAATGAGTAGACTTAGTCTTCAGTCCTTGATGGCTGAATTTTAGTTGTATTATATCATATGGATTGTTTTCTTATGACTATCAGGCACAGGACTTATGTATAGGACATATCCGTAACACTTAAAATATGTTTATAGTGTTTGCTTAACCTTGTCCAAAAGACTTCATAGTAACTTCAGAGGAAAGACATGTTAGTACTGTAAATAAATGAAATACACTACATATGTTTGTGCAGGCATTTTACACCTGGGGTTAAGGAGTTGTTTTAGTTTAAGACTTTTTTGGGCAGATGATGCATTTAAAGTTGGTTCAGTTTTCCCTGATGGTTACAGGTCAGTGCCAGTCTTTGTTACCTGGGTTTCTACAAGTCCAAAATAAGTTTAAATCCAATCACCTGAATACTGTGTTTTGTCAGCATCTTTGTTCTACATCACATTTATACATGCTGCTAACAGCTGTCTCTCTTTTTAACAGGACAATGACAGGCTGTCATTCAGTGACTCTGTGGTGGGAGTCCACAAACAAGAGTTTATACCGTTTCTATTAAACTTCCTAAGAGAGCAAAGCAGCCAAGCACTAACACATGGCCCCACCACTCCTGCTAAGACTCCCTGTCGGCCCAGATCTACTTCACAGGCGCAGATCCTCGCTGACCGAGGAAGTTGCAGGTCTACTGGTGGTGGAGCTGGCTCTCGAAGTGCCAGTCGGGTTCAGCTATTTTCTCCAGCACCCTCTGTGTCCCCTGGAGCTGAGTGTGATGCTGCTGGCCAGTCAGGGTCCCACTGTCTGAGTGGTGTCAGTGCCTTCAGCAGCCCCTCCCTTACTACAGTATGGAGCCCAGCCTCAAGGCCCTCAGGCTCCGAGCGCCGGCCAGGGCAGAGGATCAGTCTGGGAGACTACATTGTTTCCTCTCCAGACCTCCAGCACAGTCCCAATTTCCAATCACAGAAGGCCCGCAAGAGGAGCAGTGGTGGTGGTGGTGGTGGTGGTGGTGGTGGCGGCGGCGGTGGCATGGCAGTGGGCAGTCAAAGCAGACATGGTGGTGGGCGTGGCGGATATCACAGTGATGACACAGGGAGGTGGGAGAGTGGAGGGAGAAGATCAGGTAAAGGAAGTGGTTTTGGAAGGATAAGTGAGCAAGTTTCACCTCCATCTGTAGAGCAACTCAACTTCAATAACTTTGAGGATTTCCCACCTGTTGGATCATCACCCATTTCTCCTGTGTAAGTCCACATACTATCTTTTTTGAAAGAAATCAGTGTTTAAAATAATAAGACAGTGAACGGATTTCTCTTTCAATCAACTATCATTATTCATAGAGCATGAATACATCTTATGGTCATGAGGAACTGCCTGCAGTGTAGATAAGATCACACCTTATGGAATTTTGGTCATGGCTTTGCATTAATTTAATCTACAAATTTGTCTTACTTAATATAATCTTTTAGGTCAACCAAACCTTCAAGAAGAATAAACCCAACACCAGTCAGTGCAGAGCGCCCGCACTCCAAGCCAAAGACTTGTTTCACCTCCACACCTTTTAGTAAACCCTCTAGTTCACCTGTGGGAGTAGAGTCTCCTGAGGCGTCTCTGACAGTGAGTAGCCCTTTGAGCCTTCAGGAAGAGAGGGAGCTGCTAAAGAGGGAAAAGTAAGGACATACAGTTGTACTTCATTGTATATCATTGTTATCTTCATACAATGTCTTACTGTTTTCAGACACACTGCAGCATCCCGTGTTGTACTTTATGTGTGCTGTTTTATTACCATTTATTTTTTGCTTTAGGACAAAGTGGGCACAACAAGTCTGCACTCCTCTGCTGTCCTCACTGGACCCTTGTACTCCATCAAAGTCAGGGCATAAGGTGGGATCTAAAGTTACACCAGATCCACAGATACCTTGTCCTGAACCATCGAAAGTCACCCTCTCTTTAGAATTGGATCTCCTGGCAGAGCTATACTGTACCTGCATTTCAGGTAAAACAAATGACCACAAGGTGGCATCATTGTACAATGTTTAACTGTTGAGGATAAATGAAATGTTCACTGGCTTGGAAAATGGATCTAGTCATCTCTACATTTGTACCACTGTGACAGACAGTCGCAAAAAGTTGACATTTATTAGAAAATTGGA
>JAPTMW010000016.1:7339525-7353966 GCA_029822955.1 Ostorhinchus angustatus | reverse complement strand
ATATATATATATATATATATATTATAATGTTCCACAGTTATTACAAATGTTCATTGTGTGCGCTGCTTGTGATGCGGCGCACATCAAGTCGGTAGTGGAGTTCCCGCCACACTTGCTGCAGCATTTCGTGTGTAACATTCTCCTCTTGAGTTCCTCTGCACATGTGGGAAGTGGTGGGATATAGACCAGTCCTTTCACGTAACCCCACTGAGAGAAATTGCACAGTGTTAGGCCAGGTGAGCGTGGGGGGCATTTCAATATCACATTGTCTCTATCATTGGCACGTCCAATTCATCTTCCGTTTTTGAACAAAAAGAGAAAACACATTTTAAACAAATTATTAAGTGATGAAACTATGTGCATTTTTTGGGACACCCTGTTTATATACATATATACACATACCACATACTTGTACATCTTTAGAACACCCACCCAGTGATACCCAACACCTCCCTCATCCCTGTACCTCTTGAAAATTGTGTCTTTGTACCTCCTTTGAAATAGTTTCATGCTTGGACATTGCTTTAACTCTGTATTGAATCTGTTCCACAGTCTCACCCCGCTGACTGAAACACAAAAACCTTTTGTAGTCGTACTTAAGTGAATATTAAAGTTAATTTTCCCCCTTAAATTATAACCTCCCTCATGAATACTGAATAATTTCTGTATATTTGTTGGTAATAGATTATTTTAGTTTTGTCTTTTTACAACTGATCTCTCTACTGCATTTCACATAGCTTTGGTGAGCTCAGTATTTATACATAACAGGAGGAGAATTAATTTACATATCATTATGTGTTTTACTCTATTAAAAATGAATTCATGACCCATTTTAGGACCTGATGGTAAGTTTGGCGGAGGCAGATGCAGGTAACTGAATGGTCTGTGTCTCATATCCCTTCTCTTGGCATCAAGACACTAGTGAAGTGTTATTGAGCAACAAATTGAATCACTCCCGCACCCAGTTAAACTGTTTTTTTCCTTTTTGTAGGCTCTGCACAGTACAGTTTGATAAGCTGCAGTGGGGAAAAACCCCTGACGGCAATCCTTTAATTCCCTACAAAAATAAATAACCGATCATAACGGCAGTTTCCTCAACAGTGTGAACATGAGGGGTATTCTGGTTGTTGAATGCATTGATTTAAACAACTGTTGTCCAGTGCAACTGTTGTGCCTGGGCAAGTCCCAGATCTGCTGTGCTGTGTTTCCTCAGTTCAGGATTCAACAACAGTAAGCAGAAAGTTGTTCAGTGTTAATGCAGTGAGGCAAATAAAAAGACTGAAGAAGGAGAGAATGCATTGCTAATGAATGGAAACAGCTTTGCTGGTAATTCCACACCTTGGTAGTCTCATAAACAGAAGCTATTGTAACTAGCTCCTCTCACTGGGCTTTTTATATTGCTTCTTATGATTAAATAGATACACATACTGCCCTAATTCCACTTTATGTGAATATGCAGTGTAGTAATATTTATTTAGTTAGACAATAAATCTAGATTTAGTGTCCTACAGTCTTCACATGTCTGTCCTTGTTGTTATGCCGTCGTTCTTTAGTTATTCAGGTTTTAATCAAACACAAATAGGTAAGGTAAGTGAACTTTATGTGCTTTATGTAATTTTTTTCTTTTCCACAGCTGGATGTACGGACGGATGGTGCTGTAGATTCCAGGGAGAGACTACAGGAGTTTTGTTTTGACTACTGCTACTGGTCAGTGGACCCTGCAGACCCTCACCATGCCTCGCAGGAGGAGGTAACTTCACAGTCCACTGAACTGACAGTGTTTATATTAGAGGTCAACCAAGAGTGGGTTTATAAAGGAGGATCTAATCTCAATAGTTTGGAGGAGGGAAAAGCCGATAGGTGGGTAATCTGTTCTGTCTCCCCCTGAAAGTCAGTATTTCCAGTTTTGAACAACCAGTACTTGTGCCAACTTTTGCTGATGCCAATAGTTTGTCAAATATTGATCATTATTAAGTGTTTAATCTCTTAATTGATATTAATTATATTGCCTATCTGCTGAATTTACAAAACAGTACAGTATCTATTTGAAGGCTTTTTGTCATTAGTTACAATTACATATAGTATGTCCCCTAGGATGCAAAGCCTAAAGATTTTAATGAGGCCCATCCACCTTTTTTCCTTCATGCATCTGTGTGAATGAGCCCGTGGTTATCTTCAAGGACAATTGGTGCTTCTAAAGATTTAATTATGCTTACACATCGAAGGTTTTCTTGGAAAAGCAGACTGGAGAGACTAAGTACGAACTTAATTGGTTTGATGATCCAGTTTTGCAGGTGGTTAAAGATTTGATGTCTTTTTTTAATGGATTAAAAACATCTACTTAGTATGGGGTACTTTACATATAGCCACACCAAAGGCTTTTCTTCCATTCATAGCATGGTAAAAGTCCAATATATAAGATTTAGGGGAATTTAGGAGCATCTAATTGTAGATGTGTAAGTCTAATGACAATAATTGTGTTTTCAGTAGTTTCTAATCTCACAAAAATGACAATTGCGTTGTACTTTTTATCTACAAGTAAGCTGTTTAATCCACAGAGGGAGCATATTTACTGTGTTTCACATGTCTGTAAAGTGGCTCCAAACAGACTTTCTCCATGTGTCATAAGAGGTGGCATCCAGTGTTAAGGTGCATTACTGTCGCCTATATTTAAGTGTGAACTAGAGTTAATATCATCTTGACTGAAACCAGAACTGACAAAGTAAACACTGACTCTTAACCATGGACATCTGTGGTGAGGGTGGAGGGGTATTTAGTTACAATGTCACTAAATAACATACATTAAACCTTTAATTATCCTGACACCTAGAAACACATCACACTGAGCCAAAACACAAAGTGGGGTTGTACCATAGTTTAGCAGATGGTCAAATTTTTTATGGATAAAACTAACAGGTCATTTGTTTGAGGTAGTGTTACATACGTATAACCATGCCTAAAGGTTTGTTTTATGTTCATGCTGTGTCAATTGCGCCATTGTGGGTGGAAACCATTCGTATGCAGATCCACGCTAAAGCCACAAGTTAACACCGAGCACAAGCACAGCCTCTATACCAATAGGCAAAAAAGCCCAGAAGAAGAAACACTGTATTTGTAGACAACAACCCACAACAAGAGGGGTGTATGAGAGCTGCTTGTCTGTTTTTACACAGATGGCCACTCGGGGGATATGATATCAGCGCCATCTGTTACCCAGAAGTCTCTTAGTCTCAGACATGGCACAGCTCGAGTCAGCTCACTTTTCATGTCGTGGCCGTGATTGGGTGATTAGATATCTTTGTATTGCTTTGATTGGAGGGTGTTGGTTGAATTTGAGAAGGCCTTCATGTCAAAAGGAAGCAGTAGCTAATTCCATTGCAGGAAGTCTTTGTTAAATATAACATGCCATCTTCTTGCTGATTATTTACATTCCCATCAAGTTTTAACCATTGAGTTTAATAGCTGTACACTTGGTTTAACTGTGGCCTCCTCAGACCCTCATGCTGGCGTCAGAGCTTCTTTGTTATATATTTGAGAAAGACAGGTCTGTGCTGGCAGCCTACACACTGCAGAGGGTAACAGACAACACAGCACTTCTTCCTCTTGCTTATTTCCTCCCTCTCTTTCTCTGTGGATCTGGCATCGGTTGCCTCTACCCTCAGCAGAATTGTGTCCAGTCACATTGGCCTGGTTGCCACAGGCATTCCTCTGTTGACCCGGGGTGGGAGAAAGGCCATCATTGAAGCTGCCGAGTTTAAATCTGACCGCTGTCTCTTTAACAAAGCCTCGGCCTGAAAAGCACGTCAGCTTTTACTGATTACAGTTGAAAATTTGAATCGAGCACAAAGAAATGACATGTCCGGAGCATCTGGAGAAACAGCGCCTGACGTAAAAAGCTGAAAATGCAGGGAGTGTTTGTGCTGGACAGTAGGACTTTAATGTAGGAGCACAGTGGCAGGTGGACTCCAGAACTTAAGAGCCATAAAGATTGTTTAACCAGACAAAACAACCTTCACAACTTTGACAATGTAGCAGCCAGATGGCTTTTAAAAACAGTCAGTAGCCCGTCTGAGAGGCTGGTTGAGTAGGGAAATTTGCATAGTCAAAATTTTGTAATATTTTTGATGGCACACACTAAAAATCATGAGCATCTCAGAGGCAGTGTTTTCACGTCTATTCTGCTGGCAAAAGCATGTAGGCTAATTGTCTTATATACACATGTGAAAAGAATGAAATTTGTGTATATGCAACCAATGATATGTTGTCCATGGTGTAATGTTGTTGTTTTTTGTTAGTTGTTAACCATGTTAATTGTTTTAATGTACATTATGTCACTACCACTTCAACTTCCAAATAATACATTGTTGTATAAGCCACTAACAAAACTTTCTAGATGTGTACTGACATATGAACTTTTTATTTTTATGTTCGATTTTTTGATAAAATGCATTCAGTCGCACTGTCAACTAAATCAAACAGAAAGTGGATGCACTCATGGAAGGTGGGAAAAAAAAGCAAACATATGACTTAGGGTTGTGCGATATGATGATATTAGATTGTGAAGGATAAGAACATATCGACGATCCAACTAAGCAGAGAGATCGTGGAATCATCTATTATGATGTAGTCAGAGCCATAGAGTGTTCAATGGCTGTGGATGTAGTTATATGCTGACACACACGCATCACCTCAGTTCACATCCATGTCATGTGGATTTCACATTGTGTAGCAGGAGTCCTGGCTGACAGGGAAACGGACGAGTTGCTTCCTAAAAAGAACTCCACTTCCATACTATGGAATTGGTTTGGCTTTTCCCCAAACAACAAAGCGCAAACAACAGTAATTTGCAAAATTTGCACAGATATTGTTTCGCACGTCAGATGGCAACACTACGAACCTGTTCAATCCTCTGGCAACGTGATATCATGACTCGTGTAAATATACACACAACTTTTAATTGACGTGTTATCTGTACGCATTCTAAGCTTTCCCCGTGTACGTTCACACAATTATTAGCCCCCTGTCCAACCTGAATCGAGGCGTGATCAAACAATATGCTGAGAGCCAAACTACTAGAAAACCAGCCACGCCACAGCCAGAGGCCACAGTTAGCCTTAAACAAAAGCAAGCAACCTTAACGCAAGCATTTCGTAAAGGTATTCTTTATGAGAGGAGTAACAAACGATGGAAAGAGACTGAAGCAGATTTGATTTTTTTTTTAATCCTGATACAATATTTTTGCCATATCGCCCACCCCTATTATGACTATATCGCCAAGTGAAAGGTATATTTGCCGTACAGTGTAACAAACACTGAATATGATAACTCTTCGATAAAGAGAAAACACTGCCTCTGAAATGCTCATGAATGATCATAGATTTTAGTATGTGCTGTTTTGTTTTTGACCATGGTGTTAAGTTATCACACCTGTTTTGCATCATTTCATGCAATTACATTGAGATAGTTGCGCTGAAGTTAGCATGTATGTTTTTTCTTATCTATCATCTAACCACATATGTTTGCTTCAGCCTAATCAGGTGATTTGGTTTTGCCAGCATTGGATTCTCTCACGGTCTCAGCTTCCAAAATGAATTCTTGCACGCTCTACTTTTTTTTTTTCATTCTGAATTCTTCCCACTCTCTAGCCCCCTTGAGACAATCTGAGGCCATGTTGGTACGAGACAAGGGGGTAACAGTATCTTAACGCCTGCTTTTCCAGTACCACCACCGCCACACCCAGGGCCCCTCAGAGACCGGCCCTGTGTTTCTCTCCTCCGTCCCCACCACTGCAGCACTATCTGTCCGCTGAACATGTCCTAGTATCACTGACAGTTTATATCCGATAGCAGTGGGGAGTTTCCCATTTCATGAACTGTTACAGCAGAGAGAGTTTCAGCTCAAATGAGTATTATGTTAAGATGCAGATGTGGTTGTGTAGAAAAAGGAGAAAGGCTCTGTCAGGTGTAGAATGGCTGGATTTGGAAGACATCCGTAATCCTAATGGAAGCCAGCTGTTGTATTTACGCAGGAGAGAAGGAAAACTATTCGTCTAAATGCTTCCTTTGTTTTGGGTCTTAATATTGGTCTAATAAATATAATTTTCCGTGGTTTAAGTTACACAAACACCAATGCATTACCTCTGAAAGGATTAAACGCAACAGTGGAAAGTGCAAGAGAAGCAAGCGATTTGTTTTGGAAGGGAGACAGGGAATGGCAACAGGAGAAACTGATTAGAGGACGAGAGAAAGTGGGAATGCGAATTCCACGGGTTGAGGAAGAGGAGGCGGGGAGGATGGAGGGGAAATGGGTAGGGGGTCCACTGTGCCTCTGCAGCCCCAAACTCATGCCTGCCAAACTCACAGCTGCCTCTCGAAGTCATTTTTTTCTCAGTGCAATAATTTTTCTCATTGCAAAAGACGTCACTGCTGAGGATTCAGCTCTGAGCACAATGCTGTTTTTTTATTGCCAAATGGAGTCAGCTTGCCGGGGTTTTTCCCTCTCCCCTTCTGTTTTCTCCTTCCCCTCCTCCTCCTCCTCCTCCTCATCTTCAGTCTCACTGCGCCTGTTGTCGATGCAGTGCATGATGTGATTATCCTCTCAGCGTTTCTAGGTCTGTGTGTCAGTGGTGCTGCAGACTGAGAGGAAAGAATAGTTTCTCTGTGTATGGGAGGAATTATCTACACACACACACGTGAGCATTTCCTCCCCCTCACATATGGCTGGATGTGGACCTACAACTCCTCACAACTCAGCCTGGATTCTATTAACTCCACGCAGGACACTTCGCAAACCACATGTTATCAGCAGAGAAATATGAGATTCAGACCATGTGGATACAGGGAAAGCACTCCTGATTTATGTGTTGAATTGATATTATTCCATCAGCTGTTACAGAACAGATGCGCAGCAGTTGTGTTGACACATTTTACAAAATGCAGATTTTAACCCTGGTCAAAGCCTCTGACATGTGACAACATTTCATTCTGATGCTGCCTTGATCAAACTTCAATAGGTTGTGTAATTATTTTCATTAGGGCACCCATTTATTTATTTTGTAAGTTTTTGTCCATTTTATTGGTTAGCGTTCATTTTTGTTAACTTAGTTTATTTTTTTCCCAATATTATCCCAAAAATAAACCCAAGTAAGTTCAGTTTTAATTTTTATACATCTTATCATTCATTCATTCATTCATTCATTCATTCATTTTCCTGACGTTTGGCCCTAAGGAGGTGCTTCAGTTCTATTGTAGGTCACTGTTACAAGATGGCAAACTCTTGAGTTTCCTTTTTGTGTTATTCTATACTGAAAATGTATTTATGAATATTTATTGACTTTCTGCAATTATGTCCTCCTAAATCTTCTTAAAACTTACACACTGGACACTTTACAAAGTCTTAAGTCTAAAATCATCTTAATTTAAGGCTGTAAAAAAAGGCTTAAATTTCATTTTTGACAGGTCACCTTTCCTCAAGAATGACAGTCAGTGAATTGTTGAAGGACTTTATGCCTGAAAACACTTATGTGTTACTTAGGTATAATGAGATTAGAGTCATAAGGGAAAAAATAAAAACTGCAGTGAAAAACCACTTAGAACACTCATGTCATCACCAGTTACTGCTCTGTATGCACAGAAGGAGCTTAATCAATGTCGGACACCGGTTCAACTGATTGCACTGAATGTGTTAAATCTGTCCATCTACACTAATGAACAAGTGGTGCCAGGCACAACAAACCCCGCCCCTCGCAAACATTTCACCTGATTTGGCCTATCTCTTATCATTGTGAAAACACATTTTTGGTGACCTTGACCGTGACCTTTGACCTACATTCACCAAAATTTAATGGGATCTATTCTGGACCACCTCGCACATTTCCTGAAAATTTCATGGAAATTGGTCCAGTAGTTTTTGCATAAAGTTGCTGACAATCAAACAGACAGACAAACTAACTAACGCACAAACAAAAAAAACAAACCAAAATCAATACTCCCCTTCTCTCTCCCAACTCCCCTTCAGGGAGCGGGGTAATGATAACCATGTAAAAGGCAAGAAACAGGGTTATTAATCCACTTTCCTTCATGCAAATCTGTGCGTTACAAAAATATTTGGACATAAAATACTCGTGTTTATCTCAAAAGGCCCACAGTAATCTATAAAGGCTAATGTCATCCACAGCAATGACAGAAAACTGCTGTTCTACTCTGCCTTCACTGCAGCTGTAACACAACAGTCTTCATTCACATATTATTAATGTTGTTATTAACGAGAATGAGACAAATTAAAGCTAAATTAGTGGCTACAGTGCTAACAGGACACCCTGCAAGTTCAGATGTATTTCAATTCAATGTCTTTCTGTTTATAAAATCTTAAATTGATGTCAATGATATTGTTCAGCATTATTTCTGGTGTTATAGTTTGGACTTTGCCATCCACTTGAGTCCATGTAGACATTTTTGGCGTGGACAGCCCTCAACTCCTGCATCTCCTACAAACAACCTGTTTGGATCTATACCATCTACAAATATTCTGTCAAATGTACATACTTTTTGCCAGTATGCATGTGAAGTAAGTTTTGAATTGCATAACGATTTTAAAAGGTCCTAAATTTAACTCAGTGAAACCTGCAGAAACCATGATTTATTCCCCACTGAAAGCACTTCTACTGTACAGAGGAAGCCTGTGGACATCAAACCAGGCTCCCATCAGTCTAAAGGCTGGAGAAATCATTTCCAGGTTGTAGAGTGTAACATGCAGCTCTAGTCTACAATAATATGCTTTAGCTCCTTTAACAAGGACTGGGGGAGGAGCAGAGCCCTCTCTGTTTCTCTCTCCAGATATGGCTTTATTTATTTGTTTCAAGTCTAGCTCCTTGCTCCACTCTTGTAGCAGAAAATGGAATGCACAAGCAGAGTGCCCCCTGCCTTTGTTTTTTTCTCTTCACTGTCCTCGTGTTCCTCCCTTTTCCCACTGTCCTTCATTCCCATGTATAGACAAGTGTGAGTAATGAAGAGCAGCCGATCTGTTTGGCCTGCACAGCTTTATCACTCCCTCCTCCCTCTTGTGCAGCCTCTCTGCCCTTCCATGCTAATTTGACCTACAAATTCTGTCCAAGTGTGACAAATGAGAGCGTTGTTGAACTCCATCCAAACAGCTTCCTCTCTGTCTCTGTCTGTGACCTCCTTCCCTCATTGCCTTCTCTTGTGCAGTTTTTCCCTTCTCCACCTCTGATTCTTTTTTTTTTTTTTTTTACTAATTGGATTCCTTGCATGAAGTTCAGTGACATTTCCCCCCTCTATGTCTAAACAAGAGCATTTGGTTTTTGCTCAGGGCCCAGCTGTTTTGTTTGTGTAACCCAGTTGGAAAGCGTGGGACAGGAACCGAATGACCCTCGCCTCTGCATTCTCTGCAGCTGGACAGTTGTGAACCCAGGAAAAAAAAACAAGTAACATTTTATACAAAGTGATTTTAAAGTACTAATAATTAGGAGAAAGTGGCTTCGCTTTCTACATTAGGGCTATAAATTGTGGTCTTGCTGGTTGCGTAAAATCTGGCAAGCGCTCCAGCATAAGAAGCTAAAGTTTTTTTTAAATGTGGCAAAGCGCTTCACTTTGTTTGGCTGGCTGTCTGCCATCTCCCTTGACGACATCTTACACACACAGACGCACACACTGCACATAAATACTTCTCCAGGGTTTAGTGTAAAGTTGGCCACATACAACCAGACCAGCAACTGGCATTTCTCCACCACCGCTGATTACAGGACTTAAATCATTACATAGGCATTACACCATCACTTTTTCACCCTTTCTGCCTCTTTATATCACTGTCTTTCTCTTTCTTGATTGCCACCCTCTTTGTAACATTTCTAACCTACATTTTCTTTTTTTTTTGCACTGTGTACTTCATTTTTTTCGATGTCACCAGGCCACAGGCTAGACTCCCTCTTTAGGAAAAAAATGTATCCCATGTTTAGAAACAAACCCTGCACAGTGTTTATCACGGTCCAGATCTTTGGCACGAAGCCCAACTGCTTCCATGTTTTTCAGGAGACCAGAGGTCCTTCAGAGGTCTGTTGCATCCTAAATCAGACACCAATATTTTACAATGACTTTACTTTGTGACTAAAGTAGGGTTTTTTTTTCTGTGTTCTGTCAGATCTGGAGGCATTATTATAGCATCTACTAACCTAAAGAAACCCTTGTTTTCTTCTTCCTTCCTTATTCTCTGTGTTGACTTGATGAATCTGACCTGCATTTCCTGCAAAAGAATGAAATCTATATTTTGTCTTTCCGCTTTCATTGTGGAATTGTTTATATAGTTTTTTTTCTGAAAGAAGGAAGTCAACTGCAAGGCCTGTGTCGTTGTTGTGGATGCTGTTTCCCCTACAGACTACACACATGACCGTTACACACGTCCACGTGCAGCGGTTGGCCGATGACAACAGCCTTCCTGTTAATGGGAGCTGTTTAGTCTCTCCCTGGTGTGCTTTCAGGCGCCCAACCAGCTTGCACGCTTACTGAGACTTTATCTCCGGGCTGTTTTTGTGCTGCTTCATTTGATTCCCGAGTAAATTTCCATTCCCACAGTGCAACCTGTCGCTTACCTCACCTTCTTTGTTCACCCAAAAATGCCTCCTAGTGCTGCAGGGTGCCACAAACTGTGAAAGTAGGCTGTGACAGACGATCACTGTGTCCAAGTACAAGTACAGTGGCTTGAATTACAATGGATTGAATTCATTTGGTTTGACAGTGATGACAAACAACAGGTTTGATTTTAATGCTGCTAATGTCCTGTCTAGACAAACTTGCTGGATGATTTTATTGTGTAGAGAGGTTTAAGTCAGTTTATACTTCTTCTTGTGGTGCTGTTCAAGGGTCATTTTGCAGAACTTCTACTAAAAAACAGGAAAAAACAGAAGAGAACAATGGAAATAGTGTAAAGAGAAAAACAGATAGCCCAGTTCAAAGACGGAACAAACAGTCAAAGTGAAGTTCCTGGTCTTTGTGCTGAGCCTGGAGGGACCCTCAGCAATGATGTAGCCCCCATAGAGTGAATTTAAGAGGGTCAACTTTAACAAGAGCCGTATTGAATCTCTCTGTTTGAGGGAGGTGAGAGTGTTTGTGTCTGTTTTTGAATAGTAGGATGAGGACAGGACAGGGGTGGCGCTGCTTTTTGTCTCCATGTTTAAGCTTCCATTCAGCCAAGAAGCAGGGGGCAACACTTGGCGGTCTGATATCCAACAGACTGCACATGACATTTAGCCTTAGTACTATTTATTTGGGTCCGGTAACACAAGGAACTTAAGGTTTTTACTTGACAAATCAAAGTTTTGTAGTTTGGGCTGGCTTTACATTTACATTTTAGATGTTTTCTTAAGTGTACACTTTCATATTTTTCTACATTTCTATCTTGAATGCTACTTAATACTACAGCTTAAAGTGTCACATAAGACAATTGAGTAAGACAGATGTTGTACTTTTACTAGTTGCACATGTCAGCCAAGTTCACATATTAATCTGCATGGATTGGAAATTTTGGAAACTATTGGCATCAGCAAAACTTGGCTCTGATACAGACCAGGGGTTAATAACAGCCTTCTCAAGTGGGATTATGGGCTTTTAGAGATATTACCAGATTAAAATATATAAACTGAACTATAGATAATTCACTCTTGAGATTGATGTTCAGTAATATAAATATTTATAATTTTTGACTGTACAAAATCCCTATGTTGATGTATTTTTATTTATTTTTTTTACATTAACACTTTCATTTCATTTATTTGGATCTCCATTAGCTTTGGTTTAGGCCATGGCTGTTCTTCCTGGAGTCCACACCCAACGCAATTGTCTTTACACTGCAGTACACCAATTATAAAAACACCCATACGCAAAACAAACCAACACAAACAACAACTAAAAACCATTCATCACAATTACAAAACAAAAACTGCATACATGTAGTAATAATAAGCACATTTTTTATTATATAGCCTGCACATGACAATCTTGTTTGTAGAGAATCAGTAACAATATTTCATAATCTTGTGTGAACGAAATACGACCATACAAAGTGAAACTTAAGATGCATTACTAATTCCTCCATCTCTCCCACTGTTGTACACCTCATTTTCCTTTTACCTACCTTCGGAAACTTTGACTTGAGGGGGCAGGATGTTTGTTGCCCCCCCATCTAGAACCAGGCCCAGATCATGCCCTGGTGTTCGCTCTGCCGCTAGATCCACAAGTGTTGCTAAGTAGCATATCAAACATGTGACATTCCTGCAAATGATCTGCATGCTCTTTGGACAAATGTTTTAGCATATTGGAGGCATTTACGCCCTTTGAAGAAATTGAAGCTTTGCAAGTGTTACAAGTAGCCCTGGTGTCATCTCTTCGACTGAAATATAGCCATACTTTGGAGTGTTTCTGCCATGCTGGCTATGTTCTGAACCAAAACAATGCAGTGTATGTGTGACGTCATTACACATGCACAACAAAGGTCGAAATCGATTAGCAGAATCGTTAAGCAAGCGGGTAAACTGTTCCAAGAAATTGAGCTCCTCAATAAGAATTGGTTCTCGATTCCCATTCCTACTTTGAAATAACACAACTAACAAATTCTGTTCATGGAGTTTAGGGTGAAAACTAACTGATGGTTCCATTATCTGTATCAGTGCATAACATTAGTACTTTTTCTGCCTTAAGTTCAGACAATTCAGAAGTTCTGTGAGAAGTTTAGTGTCTTCAAGTTAAAGAAACCTACAGTTAATGTGGAAACTGTGCTTGTCTTACTCTGTAGGTAATTGCATGTGAGACTCATGAATGTCTAATGTCATTTTGTGCAGAGGATGAGTTACACTATTTGTTTTGGCTTTTTTTTTTATAACATAATTGAGAATTTGTTCTCTGGTTGGATGATGCAATGACTGATGCTCCCGTAAGTTTATATAGTATATTAAGTGTAGTGATGCCAACACACCTCATGAATGTTGGACAGACCAATCAAAACTTGAGTGAATCTTTTAGTTGCTTAAACTCTAATAGTTCTGTGCAGTACAGGATGATGTTGTGCACACCAAGGGTTTCACCACACCCAGCAAACACAAGGCTGTTTAATATTAAGATACACAGATTCACACACTCCTAAGAATAATCAGATGACCAGTGAACCCTTTCAGGTTGCTTTCACAAGGCTTCAGCCTTTCATAAGGACTTTCAACCACATCCAACCCAAACCTGTTCCCACCATTTTGTAAGCCTAAAGTATACACAGGCTGAGCTCCAGGTTCTCAGTTCTCCTGACAGTGGTTGGTAGTCAAACTCACACACACACCGTCAAAGACACGGGAGGTGTGTTGAAAGTATTCTGCTGTTTGATCCTTGGAGATCGTGGCAGCTTTTGAGAGCATTCCTCATCTCTCCTCTGTGTACTTACCCACTGGTGACTGTGGTTCTGGCCTGAGCCTGGGGGCCAGGGGAGGAGACCTCTCACTGATCCCAGGGTGTGTGTTATGGTTCTGGGGGGAAAATGTGCTGTGTTTCAGGTCTGGTCTAGATCAGGTTGCTACCCCCCTCAAGCTATGTGTTGCATTTGGACTAAGCTTTTATGTTAGCAATTAGGCCACATGTTCTCAGGAACATAATAACATTTCTTTCTCCTCATCAGATGGACAACAGTAAAGATCACTTGTCATATTGCCCTACATGTATTGACTAGTATGCACAGCAGAAAATGGGATCGCCTGACCTTTTTAAATAAATAAAATGAAGTGGCAACACCCACATTGCTCACTGTATTTAAATGGTACAACGTTTTACACTAGCAACAATGTGCATCAGTTGTCATGATAGTGTGCTTTCTATAATTGCCACATTGGTCTATAAACGTTTGTAGATCCAGTGTCACTGTGATGCCATGGAAAACCTTCAAGTACCACCTCATTAGCCAGAGAGAAAAGCACTCTTGATTTCAGTACTGATTTGCATGCAAATAGTATGGTTTTCAGTTAATCAGGTCTTCGTTTAAGGGACTAGATTAAATGGCTTGTGATCATTTTGTAGATAATGTTTGCTTTAAAGGAGAGTTTTGCAGGTTCTTTAAATTCTATAAAATCCTATAATTTGAGAGTTAGGTCTTACAATGTTTTAAAAGTCAATTGTGCAAATTGCAGATACCACCACTTGGCCCTCGCATCACTGTGGCCTATTGTGGCTGCTTAAAACACCTTCATGACAGCATTCGGTTTAACTTCTTAATCCCTGGGCCATTTATTACTATGAATCATTTCAGTGTAACACAAGGCAATGGATTAGCCTATAGCAGAAGTTTCATTCTTATAAATCAACTTCTAATTAGAAAATGGCAAAAGTAATTTTTAATCATTGCTTCATAATGCAACATAGATGGAACTGTTTACACCCGGCTGCCCCTGGTACCTT
>JAPTMW010000016.1:7029465-7040419 GCA_029822955.1 Ostorhinchus angustatus | reverse complement strand
ACCACCACCACTACAACCACCCACTCCTCTGCTCTTTCCTTCCATCTTTTTCAGTTTCTTCCTGCCTGTCTCTTCTTCACGTCGTCCTATCATCCTCTCATCATCCACTCTCTCTTATCTGCTTTTTTTCACATTATGACTTCTCACCTCCCCCCATCCCGCCTCCTCTTGTCCCACTGGAATACAGTTAGTGTATTTTTTCCCTTGTACATTATCGTGCACTGTCCACACCGCCTGGGGCAACATTTTTTCTTTACATGCACACATAAAACTGCAAGTACATCAGGTTGCATGTTCTTGCTCTGAGCTACAAGACTGAACCATGTATGTGTTTGTTTTAATTGTCAGTGATGGCGTTTCAAACCGGGAGAAATCAGTTTGAGGAGTTTTTAAGAGCCTCTCAGGTCATGGTAAAAATGACGCCCTGAGTAATTAAAGCCGGGACTCCTGCCTTGCAAATTATTTCTCCCACATCAGCAGGAGACGCAGTTACATAACAAGATATAGTGTAGCTCATCTTCATCATCAGCAGATTTTAATTCAGTGATTGGCAGGAGGTGGTGTAAATATTCAGGGGCATTACAGTAGATGTTAAGTACACTACCATTTTACGTCACGCATACTCAAAAAAGTGAATGTGCAGGCAATAAGGAACTGGCATTTACGTTCTCAGACACTTTGGGAGTCAGCAAACAGCAGATGCATTAAAATTTCTACTTAAATGCTTATTGTAGATTTCTATCTTTTCTTTTCATTCATTATTATCAAAAGTAATGGCATTAGGTCCTGATACTGACATAGAGAAATCACCAGTTTTGACCATCAAGCAACCATTCAAAACACTTCTTGGGTTTAGCGCTTCTAAAATATGGCTCATAAAATATTTTTGGTGCTGGACCAGCCTACTTGTTTTAAAGGAAAAAATCAATACAGTGTTTTTGCAGCAGACGTGTTGACTTGCCAAACCCAAGGTGAAGCTAATAATACAAGTGATGGCTGCCTTCCATTTAGGTGAACCTGGACCGGCTCACTGTGCATGCTGGTTCACTGGCATGGAAATGATTTATTTGAAGGATTCATTTGATTTTCAAGTGGGACTTGGTGTATTTTCATGAATTCCCTTTGCTTTGTCATTTTTACAAACTAATAAACTACCCGGTCTGTGAATGACAAGGGTCAAAACCTAAAAGAATATTCAGTGTTAATATTAAGCCACAGTTACAGTTTTATCTATTATCTTAACCCACAAAGAGCTACGGGCGACCAAAAGCATGTACTGATCTAAAATGTCCAATAACATTTGAACCAGTAATCCTATCAATCCATGTAAATAACTGGTATAAATTGCAGTTTGTCGTCTTTTCACGGTCATCAGATATGACCCATTTGGACGTTCAGAGGCTCCGTAGTGAATATGGAGACATGTCATATTCTACAACACTGATTCCCCAATAAAACCAATGGCGTCTGCTCAATGACAGTGGATAGAGATGCTTGTTTTTACTTTCAGTTATTGATGTCTTTGCTGAAAAGGTCACTTTTTCTTCAGTTTTCTGTGTTTCTGATTTAATAACCTTTGAATTTACTCTGAGTTTGTATGAACATCTACATGATCAGTGTAATGGAATTTTAATTTCTTCATCTGGTTCTCTTCTTTGCTCCTGTGTCCTTTTCCCGAACACCCACCCCCATTGCATGCTTGCGCTCCCAAATGCCCCCCGCTGCTTACTAATTTTGCCATACCTTTACCCAAACCCCCATTGCTGTGTGCTACTTTTCTTGGAAGGTAACAAAAGGTGACTGTGTTAAAACCTGGGGTTCATCACCATCAAAAGGCCCTCTGAAGAGACTGGAGGTGTCACTTGCAAATGGAATCCACCCTATAAAAGGTGGATCTTGTGAGAAGTTCTGGGTCTTTTCTTCACAATCGCCGCTTGTGTGCAGAACTGACCTTTCTTGGCAAATATATAAAATATTGTCGGCCGGCAGAAGTCTCTATTTCATTATTCACCAGCAGCAGAGCAAAAATTGCCACATCAGTAAAGTAAATATCAGAAAATACACGATTTTCACAGAAAAACTGCCAAATACAGAGGATACTATTGTAATAAATGATGATAAATCACTTACAGCACCGTATGACTTTCATCTCAATTTTTTTTCTAATTTGTAAAACATCAGTATAGCCTAATTAACAGTAATCCATTAGTCTTTCCGTGCTTACACACCTGAATCACTTCCCTCATGGTGATCAACTTCGAAGGTAACTCCGTCATAAACACAGTCCGCTTGTTTGCATAACAAACCGAAACGGCTTTTTGGAAATTTTCTTGCGAAGTGCATTGTGGGAATGGGAATTCCACGCTGCTGCAATTTCGCTGTCTCTTTGCGAGTGCTGAACCCAAATATCACTTTTACCTCCATCCACTGACTAAACTCATTCTTTAAAACAACCCTGCTGGACTGTATGATTTTACGTTGTAGCGATGTAGCTCATTTTCTTGCCGAATCTGTGAGAAATGACGGCGTTAAATGAAATGTTTATGATGTACCCATAAAACAAACACTTTTTTGTTTTCTTTTCTTTTTTATCGTGTATACATGGAATGGTTTGGTCCTTCCCTCAGGTCTATGTACAATGAAACATGGTAGATATAGATACAGTGCTTTAACTCACATATCTGGGGGATATTTGCGTCACCTATATAAACTATGTATGTAAATCTATGTAAACTAGCTAATGATGCCAAGTTAGTGGTTAGTTAGTGCTAAATAAAGTTGATAATGTAGTGAAAGGCGGCTGTGGTTCAGTTGGTAGAGCAACCCGTCTATTGACTGAGGGGTTGTCGGTTTAAATCCTGGCTCCAACTGTCCACATGTCGAAGTGTACTTGGGCAAGACATTGACCCCTAAATTGCTCCCAGTAGGTCTGTGAGGCAGCAGCCGCCTACTGGTGTATGAGTGTGTGTATGAATGGGTGAATGTGAGGCTGTGTAAAGCACTTTGAGCACCATGAAGGTGGAAAAGCGCTATATAAGTGCAGTCCTTTTACCAAAGTCTATGTTTAAATATAATATCCCACATATTGTATTGATTCAAAAGGCAACAAACAAAAAAAACCCTCAGCAAAACAGTTTAGCTCCTTCCACTGGATTAACATGTTTCAGCTGCAACATGTTCCTGAACTCTAACTGATGCAGTGAGTATCTTCTAATTTCTTAAACAAACATCAGTTTCACGCAGCGCATAAAGATTGGACAATGACAGGATTCATCAGGCTTCTGAAGGAGGTTCAGGAAGCATCAGATATCATTTTCACACATGGATTGGCCACTACAGAGTCCAGACCTGAACCCCTTTGAGAATATTGAGGATGTGCTGTTAAAGACTTTACACATCAGCCTGACCCTCCCATCTTTAATCGGACCTAAAATTAGTTGTGGACAGAAATAAAAATGTGTTGTGACATTGCATGTGGGACTGTTTTTGGCCAGGCTGGTACTAAGTCTTAAATGGAGTTATTTATCATCTCTCATATCCCTCTCTGTGACTGGTGGAGATAAACCTGTTAGGTTAGATCAGAGTCAAATAGTCTCATTTTCCTCCCCTGACAGTCACTTAATGTCACTGAAAATTATAAACTGACTATTCCCATTGTCCTTGTCTTATAGCGAGCATTAAATTAATTCAGACAGACTTTTAACAGACTACTTACACTAAATCAGTTGTCCCTGGTCCTGCCTGATGCCGTACCCTACTGATGCGGATTCGACTCAGCAGCCCTGCCTGTGCATTCAGTGTTCAGGTCAGTGGGGTCTGTGGAAAAACAAAGAGATGCCTTTCACTAATAAGAACTACTGCTGCTCCATACGGGCGCCCTGTCACTGCCGATAGTGTATGGGAGGCTGCAGATTAATCTATATATATATATATAAATATTTGAAGTTACATATTGACATTCAAGAGGATTTTTCCACTTATTCTTTTACATTTGTATTGAAGTTATATTTAAACTGTGAAACAAGGCCTTTATCACATTTCCTACATAGAACGTCTTGCATCAGTCTTGCATCAACTAATGAATTCCATTGTGTTCAAAGTGTTGCATGTACATGTGCATAATGTTATATCTTAAGGTTGGTATGGCCAACGGTGGTGCCTCTGTGTGAAATAATGACATATACTCTGTTCCTGAGTTCCACTAAAGGGTTCAGGTATTTGTACTTTACCTGAGCACTGATGTTTCCTGATTTCCTTTGATATTCCCTCCCTACATTACACAAATATCAGTATCCTACGTCATTACGTTTTCAAAACAGGCTTGTTGATTAAATGTTAATGGATTTGAGGAGGTTATTGTTGAGATGTTCTTATTTTACACCATTACAGCCTTCCCACTTCAACACAGATGTAATATCAATGGACTCCGAGAAAAGCCTGTCCTTTGGTTTATTCGTAAAAGACACATAAACTACACAAAAAAAAATGGATGAGAAATCTGGATTGAGCACAAAGAAAAGGCTTAATAATAATATTTAGGTGGTGTTTTTTTCTGTCGTTGTTAATTGATTTTCACATTCCCACTATGTGAACAGTTTTCAGCAGATTATTTTTGTATTGGTCTTTACAGTAAAATAGAAAAAAACCCAAGGTTCAGTTCACTTTCACACAAACAGCTGCTAGCAATGTCCTTCTATAGCCTAATTTTTACTTTTATACTTTTTTTAGAGCCTCTACTTTTTTTTTTTTTTTTTTACTTTTCCTCCACTAAAGATGTTGAATCACTACCTCTGCAACTTCTGACATGTCTGAGATATAAATCCAGCTACTTTTAGTAGAGCTACAGCAGCTGAAATCCAGGGAAAAAATACCAGATTGTGAAAATGTCCAAATCGTTTGATTAAATATAAAGGAGGATGACTTAATGCAGTTGCACACTACTATGGAAAAGCTGTTTTTCAAGCATGTTTGTATTGTGAGCCACAAAGAAGAGCAGTAGAGCTGTAACAAAATCCAAAAAACAAACAAAACAAAACAAAAAAAATCAGTCATCTAGGAGCAGCAAAAACCTCCCATCATGGCGACACATTCTACAAGGCGTATCAGAAAAAGCAGACTCTCCGAAAAAATAACATTAAACCAAAAGGCAAAGACATTTTGAAAATCTGGTCATATGTGTTTACTGACCGTGTAATTCTCCCTTGATTGACACCAGTGTCCTGGGTCAGTTTTCATGCTTCAGTGAACAACGCTAATTTGAATTGTGCAAAATTAAAGTCTTTTGTGCATGGACGTGTAAGGGTTAATATGAGATCTGTCGCCATGGATGACAAGTTCCACTGGTCTTTTACTTGCGTACATAAAACAGGAAAAAAATAATTATGTTAACCCCCTACCATCGATACAAAGATTTCACACATCGGTGAGAAACTGAAAATTAATAGCAAAATTTGCTCAGTGAGTCAAGATTTGGGTTTTACACTTCAGGATTTTAATTGAAGGCACACACTTCCGTTAGTCGAAGGATTCCAGCACGTTTAGTCTTCCACATGGGCCCCGTTCCTTTCCATGCAAATTTGTGCCCTCCTCAACATATCTGCGACGGTGCGCCTAATCCTGCCCCTGTCCTGCCACAGGAGTTCCACTTCAACTGTGATGATGCAATGAATTACATACACTAACTGAAAAGTTTAAAATTTCAAATGGTCAAATGTTCAAAACAAGCTTAAAGAATCCTCACTAACAGCATTAACTCCTTGTGATTGGGACGATCGACTCAAATCTGTCGTTAATGTGAAATCTTTGTATCGATAATAGGGAGTCAACATGTAATTATTTTTTTCCTGTTTTATGTACGCAAGTAAAAGACCAGTGGAACTTGTCATCCATGGCGACAGATCTCATATTAACCCTTACACGTCCATGCACAAAAGACTTTAATTTTGCACAATTCAAATTAGCGTTGTTCACTGAAGCATGAAAACTGACCCAGGACACTGGTGTCAATCAAGGGAGAATTACATGGTCAGTAAACACATATGACCAGATTTTCAAAATATCGTTGCTTTTTGGTTTTGTGTTGGGTTTTTTTTTGAGAGTTTACATTTTTCTGATACACCCTGGACATCCTGAAAACACGGGAAAAGTGAGAAACTTAAGATTCATGTCCTTTCAAACAGCTTGAATTACAATATACTACAAAAAAAAATTTACAGTTTCTGCTCAGTGATGCCAAAAAACTATTGTGCACTGAAGCCTATGGTCAAATAAATTAAATCAAAATGAACATGTTGTTTTGTGCTGTTTGGTTGTTGGCTCTTATTGTGCCTAAACCCAAAACAGTATTAGAGCTGCACTGCTTTAGTGCTTTACTATAACTCAGCTAATGTCCACAGGAAGATGTAGTGGGAAGAAAGCATAAGGACATAGAACTTTGTTGCTTCTAAACTTTATTATTCTGGGAGACTTTACTGTTGTTTTTTTGTTTGGTTTGTTTTTTGTATTTGGCTTTTCTTTGTACACTGTAGACGGAGACAGGAACTACAGGGAGAGACAGGACAGGCTACAAAGAAGAGTCCCCAGTTGGATTCACTGAACCCCTCAGACACTATGAACATAAGTATTTCTTTAGCAATATGAAGGGAAAAATTGCAGGTGTATTGTGAAATGCAACACCTGTATGTTTTGTATTCCGTCTACCTTTTGCTTTTCCTCCTGTGTTTGTGACACTCATCTTCCAGTGAGAACCTCACCTTCATTACAGGTCAATGACATTCCAGGCTTAATATTCAATGTGTCATGCAGTTTGACCATCAACGTCTGTTACAATTGAAGCACCTTGATTTTAAATGACTTAGTTTTTAGGGCACTGCCAATATGTATATTTATTATAGCTGACCTTTTTATTATGGTTTTTTGTGCAGATCTGCCTGTCGGTCTGTGTTGTTGTGCATTTGTTGTGTAGTATGTGTGTGGTCCTGTTACAAAGTGCCCGTTTAGGACAAAGAATAAAAACTGATTCTGACAATTAGCACTAAAAGTCACTGACGGTATTAAATAATTGCTTTTTTTTTTTTTTGCTTGATTCTGAAAAATGTAAAGTTCCTAATGAACAGTTTCCATGGCAAATGAAAATGAATATTTCACTAATATTGTTTCTAAAGTTTCTACTGGACGCAGACACAACCTCCCTCTTTGCTTACTTCACCTTCTTGAAAACGTTGGCTTTCTGATTTTCTCTTATATCCAATAACCTGTTGATATTCTCTGTCATGATGTTTACCATTCAGTGCGTTTGTCATTTTGACAGAAATGTGGACTTTTATTTGGAGCATGCATTTTCCACCAGAGAAGGTCTTTGGGCCTGCTTTATCTAACTGTAAACAGAGGTTTGGTTTTGTAGGTAAAACCTAGAAACTAGACCTGAATGTGCTGTAAATGTCCGAAGAATCCTCATGCAACTGTAATGATATCTTCGCTGGAAAAGGCTCCATTTGAAAATATGGAATATACTGTTAACATGACAGCTGTCAAATTTAGAGTGTATTAATTTTCAGTACACATTTTAGTGTGCATGTTCTGTGTCATGATAAAAAAATATCTCCACTCAGTGATTTTATTTTTCTGTGCAGCGATATCTTCCCTTCACTTTTAGGATTAAGGATTTTATGTTTTATGTTATTAAGGTAGTGGCTTAGAATTGTAATCCTTGTCTGAGAAATGATTTCTTTTTTAAAGTAGGTTTAAAAAAAAAAAAAAGAAAGAAATCTTCCCTCTGTGCGCATGAAACCAGAGCTCTTATGTGCTATGCATTTTTTACAAAAAGGTACCCTCTTTTAGATCTTCAGACATAGCCCTGAGAGTCTGCGTTTACTGCAAAATATCATCATTTGATCTGCCCATAGGAGTGTAATGATCTGTTTAGTATGTCAGCAGCATGGCGATGAATCTGTAATGCAATACGAAATGTTTACTAAACTCGCCCCCGTGCACGTTTGATTGTTGATGCAGAGAAGCAGGTTCAAAGAATGAATAAAGATATTACGCTGCAGCACCACTTCTGTTGCTACCTTCAGTTAATGAGGTTTGTTGATGATAATGACTACGGCAGTGATGGCGATGATGATGATGTAAGCTCTCCGAAACAACCTGGGGAGATCCCAGGAGTTGTTGTTTTAATGAAGAGAGAGAAAGACAGAAACAGTTCATGGCAGCAGACGGAGAAAGTCAAGAGAGCCCGGGGTTTAAGAAGAGACAGAGAGGCCAACAGACACGATGAAAGAATGAAAGTATGAACAGGAGAGGACAAAATAGGGAGATACTAGCCCGGAATATGAAACATGCCAGACTACACTCAATTCATAGCGAACAATAGGCATTGTCATTCTCACTCCATCCTTGTTTCTGCTCCTCTAATACTTTTTCCTCAGGTCCCGGCTGGTTGTGCTGATTGTGTTAGCCGCGTGAAAGAATAAGACCCCTTTCAGTTCAGTCTGCCTGATACTCAGATGGGACCCTGGTCTGCTCAGTCCTCTTATAGACCAGCTGGATGCTGATAATAACACATACAGTGCTGTCTGGCTACGCCTCATACTCGCCCTGAGAGACAAAAAAAAGTGAAAAGGAAATGGAGAGATCTACTTGAAGGATTAGGGACACTCAGAGCATGAATATGAAGAAGGACAAAAAGATGAATGTGTAACAAGAAAAAGCAAGGCCACTTTCCTTTTTTTTTTCCTCACACAAAGAAGTATATGTAGTGAGAGTTTTTAGTTTAGGAAAGGGAATCAAAGCAGAGATGCAGAAGCAAGAGAAATTAGGTGGAAAAGGGAGAGGGGAAATTGGAAGAGTGCTGAGGAAGATGGGGGAGAAGACAGATTACTTCTGGAAGTGTGAGTCAGTGTGAGTAGATGGAGAAAGCAGCTATAAGCGTACGGTCGGCTGGTCGCAGCAGGTGAACGTAGAGGGGCTGGAGTACAGTGGAAACGCTGGCCTTTAGCATGGAGCCTCGCCCGGTGTTAAAGACGCCCTCTGGCACGTACAGCTTTCAGAATGAGAAAGTTGGCATTTAAAATAGACAAGGAAGAGATGCACTTGAGAGATGGATTGATGAAGTGAAGGTGGGATGTTTCGCTTGTCCTGTTTGCTACTTGGAAATCAATGTAGGCGTAGATGAAACTGACTGAAAACTGTAGCGTACGACCGCAGTTACCATTCACACTGAGAAGCTCCATGTTTTGTACGTGCAACAAAGTTCATCCACAAATGTTTGGAACCCATGTTTTATGAACAACAGGGTTATTTTCCTGTATCCAGACTCTACCATAGCATCACAAGACTTGGCCTGCATTTGTATGCGTGTGTATGTATGTACAGAACCGGCCGCATGTGCTGGAACAATAATGAAACTGGTTTTTCATCCACATCCAAAAATATCCCCTGTAGATTTTCAAACAGTAGGAGCGGAAAGTCAAACAAAAGAAAGACGGAATGAATCATTTGCATTGTAATCCATCAGAAAAGGCGAGGGGAAAATATCTAATACTCAGCCAGCCATGGACACCCTGCTATCTCGGTTTCATCCAGAATGGGGGCACTGTAAACAAACCCCTCATTTTATACTATGCTAATGGGACGTAATAATGCAGAACCAACAGATGTTCCAGAACTCTGCTCTGTGGCTGCTAACAATCTTAACTGTCTGATTGCTACATGACTCTCTGAGGTGTACATATGGATGGAACATACTGCTGCAGCTCATGTGTGATTCTGTGTGAACTATCATTTTCCCTCTGACCTGCAAAGTAATCCTCAGATAATTCTTAGAAGGGCTACAGGCTCAAGGCTTTATATCAGAAAACCTGCTGCTAATCTGATACGCCTCCAGACAGAGAGGATGAGAGGAGCTGATGATGCGTGTGGTGATGATATTGATCATCCTGATACGATGAAGATGATACTGATGGCACCGGTCATGATGAACATACGGGGGAAGATGGCAGCCGTAGTGCTAATGATATCCACGATGATAGAATTGGTCATTATTGTCTAATCGGAGCTGGAAATTTGTCTCTGTACCTCAGCTCAGCTGCAGTAAACACATAAATTAAAACTCCACACATAATATGACATTGCAGATTCAGGACAGGTACAGATCCATCCAGTACGATGCAGTTGTAATAGTTCATCTGGTGTTGTGGTGGATGCTGACAGTTTCAGGGACAAAGGACCTTTACAAAGGTTGTTTTTGGAAATCTGCATTTTAATGTTGCAGGCTGAGGAGAAGACTTCACAGAGACGCAACACGGACTGTAGTTACACGGAAACCTATATTCCACTATCACTCCACAAATATGTCAATGTTCTGAATGGGACAGGTATCATTGAAACAAGCACCCTTTGTTTGGATTCTGCATTAGGCCTCTTTCCAAATGGAGCATTTTCCAACTAAGACACATGAGACATGCTGATATTGTTCCAGTTTTGAGTTTTCTCTCCTGTCCCTTCCTGGTGGGCTCCATGGGACCTTACTTCAGAACAAGGTTCCAAGGAGCTTACTTTATTTTGAGGCAAGAGGTTTTAATCCCATTTGAATAATGCCATTAATTAAACAGTTGTCAATTTAAAAGATAATTTCACAACTCAAGAAAATTAGTTTGTTGTAAAAGTGATGAAGTGTCTGTGAGAATATACAAATATAACAAAAAGTGCAGATGATGCATGAAAGATAATCCAAAGAAAAGTCCACATTCCTGGTCAGACGGAGAAACAGTTTTTAACGCATAAAAACCAAAACCATCCACTGAGCTGAACGGTTTAATACCTGTTGATTCACTCCTTCTATCAAAATATGTAAAAAAAAAATTGTCATCTTTTCGTGGTCATCACATATGACCCATTTGGACGTTCAGAGGCTCCGTAGTGAACGTGGAAACACCGTCATCTTCTACAACAT
>JAPTMW010000016.1:6105952-6116117 GCA_029822955.1 Ostorhinchus angustatus | reverse complement strand
CCTGCTAGAGATAAATGCATGGATAAGTCTCTCTAAGTCTGGTTTAGACAGTAAACCTTTGATTCTGGCAATGTTTTAGAGATGGTAAAAGGCTGATGATGTTATTGATTTAATGTGGCTGTTAAAGTTTAGGTCTGAGTCCATTATTACCCCTTGCCCCCCATTCCCTACCCCTTATGCTCATCAGTAATCACTTTTTACCAGGTTCAACGACTACACACAGTCCCAGTTGCACTTTATCTATCAAGAATAAATCATATTGTTACAATCATTTCTTGAGGAGAGATAAAAAAAAAAAATTATTCCCACTTTATGGGCAACAGTGCATAAAGAATATCTGACAAGGAAAAACAATGAAGTACTTTTGCAGAATATGGAATAGTAATTTTGGAAGGCTGTTATATTGGACTTCAGCAAGAAACCAAATGTGGTCTTATTTCCAAAGATGTAGTTATGGGGGAAGAATTCTAGCAAAATATATTCAAGAATGTCTGCCCCTTCATCTGATAGAAACTATTATTGGACCATGCTACTCAATTGCATCTTAAATCTAGGAATATGTTTACAAACAAAGCAAAAGAGTGAGCATGAAGCTGGCACATTACTGAGACAAAATATACATTTTAAAATCTCCAATAAAAATAGAGACAAGAACAAACATCATTCCCTTAGTTGTTCAGTATGTGCCAATTTCAGACTCTGTCTCTATATCTGTTGTTTAATGAACTTGATAAAAAAATTTGCTAATCAATTTTTAGATGTTGTCATAAAGGTCTTAAATAAAGCATATTAAAAACACCATAGAAATGCAAGTGTATGTTGTGAATATATAAAACATACTGTACCTTTCCAAAGCCAAAACATTGGGTTGCTGTACTGGAAAACCTCCTATTATTATGCTGCATATCGGTGCTGCTGAAAAACACAAAAGCTTCAACCATTCAGTTACTTTGCCCTTCTATGGGTTTGTCAAATCAAACTGACAGCAGACACACTCACACAATTCTGTACAAAGTGAAAATTCTCATTTTTTTACACTGATAATTGTAAAAATCTTAAGACTGACAACCAATGCCCACATGAATCTACTATAGTACTTTTATAACATTAACAGCAATGACGCTACATTTATTTAGCTTTAAATTTAGTTTTGTTACATCATTAACATTGTTCTCATCTGTTTTACCTTTTGCATTACTTTCATCTAGTAGCATCTTTATTTTTATTTTCAACTTTTACACCTTTTCATCCTCTTGAGTGTTTTACAAATAACTTAAAACCAAAAATAACCATCTTTTTTCCTTCAACTTCCACATAGGACCACCCCACACACACACACTTTTTCTAAGAGCATCATTGGACCAAACCAGTGTTTTTCCTTGAAAACACAGACATATATAAACATAACTTTGTCTACAAACTAAACTTCTTGGCAACAAGTATTTTGTGTACCTTGATTTCAATTGCCCAGGTTGGACAGGGCGGCCATTGAGCGTCCTGAATGGACTCTGAAACAGACGACGCATAGACGACATATAGTTCTCCAGAACGTCCAGCATCTGGCAAAAAAAAAGAACAACAGCTTCAGATGGAGACAGAAAAAATGAAATCACTGGGCTTCAAACAAGAATAGTTTTAGATTTTCAAACTAATTCTTTCTTAAATTTATTCTATTTATTTATATAGCATCACATCATAACAAAGGTTATCTCATGACACTTTAGATTTAGAGCTGGTCTAAACCAGACTCTTCGGCCAATTTACAGAAACCCAACAGAATCCTCCAGGAGCAAACACTTGGTGACAGTGGCAGAGGAAAAACTTGCTTTTAACCAGCAGAAACCTCAAGCAGATCCCAGCTCTTGGAGGAATGGTCATCTGCCTTGACCAGTAGGGGTTAAAGAGAGAGGGTTAAAGGAAGAGAGAGAGAGAGAGAGAGAGAGAAAGAGACAGAGAGGGAGAGAGAGAGATGGAGGGGCATGAATGGAAATTGCACTACAACCGTTACTAAAACCGCTGGCGTTAGTATAACTACCAATAGCTAGAACACATGTCCATAACTGTTAATACTACTACTCCAAATACAAGTTTTAACAGTAGATATACTACTACTACAACGGTTAGTACAAATAATAGAAACCTCTACCATCTATGTAACTATATAATAAACACTGTCACAACATTATGGATATATGACTGGTGACGATGAAGGCAGGACAGAGGCAGGACCACAGCAGCAGGTCCAGAGATGATCCAAGGAAAACAAGTGAGGCGATAAAGCACAGAGACTCTGGGGAAGAAGTCAAGTCAGTAATATGTATTTGCTGGGGTGTGACTAGAGAAGAGGAGGAGAGAGGAGGTTAAAGAAGAGGAGGTCAGACAGGAGGAGGAGCAGAGAAGAGCTCAGTGTATTATGGTGAGTCTCCCAGCAGTGTAGGCTGCCCTAACTATAAGTTGCATCAAAAAGGAAAGTTTTAAGCCTACTTGTAAACATAGAGACGATGTCTGCCTCCTGGACCGAGGCAGGGAGGTGGTTCCACAATAGGACCTTGATAGCTGAAGGCTGTAGCTCCCGTCCTACTTTTGGAGATTCTAGGGACCACCAATAAGCCTGCATGTTGACAGCGTAGTGCTCTAGATGGATTGTATGAAACTAAAAGCTCTTTCAGTTAAGTACATAGGTGCCTGACCATGAAGGGCTTTGTAAGTGAAGAGGAGTAATTTAAAGTCTATCCTAGCTTTTACAGGGAGCCAGTGCAGACAAGCCAACACAGGAGAAATATGGTCTCTGATACTGGTTCTGGTCACTACATGGGCATCAGCATTCTGGATTAACTGAAGGGTCTTTAGAGACTTTTTGGCACAGCCTGAGAAAAGCAAATCATAATAATGTAGTCTTGATGTAATAAGTGCATAAATTAAATTTTCTACAATATTCTGTGCTCTGATTTTACCAATATAATGCAAATAAAAAAAGGCAGTTCTGGAGATCAGTTTCATGTTCAAGTTAAATGATAAAAATCCTGATCAAAAATAATGGCCAGATTCCTCATGGTTGTTTTGAGCTCCAGGGTAAAGTCATTCATGGTGATCACTTCGCTAGACACGGCATCCCTAACATTTTTTGGGCTAAGCACAATGACTTTAGTTTTGTCTAAGTTTCTGAGTTTAATAGCAGAAAGTGGTTGGTCATCCAATTTTTAAATCTCCTTAATGCACTCCTGTAGTTTAGTTGGCTGACTGGCTTCATCAGATTTAATAGATAAATATAATTGCGTATCATCAGTGTTGATGGAGCATTTCCTTATTGAGTTACCTAATGGAAGCATGTATAAGGTCAACAGTATTGGTCCAAGAACCGAGCCTTGAGGAAGTCCATGACTAACAGTGGTGCACTGAGAAGATTTATTATTAACATTAACAACCTGAAAAGGATCTGTCAGATAGGATTTAAATCACATTAATGCAGTTTCTTTAATACCAATTGATTCTTCCAATCATTGAAGGGGGGTGTGATGGTTGACAGAGTTGACTGTCGCACTAAGGTCTAAAAAGACTAGTATAGAAACAAGTCCCTTATCCGAAGCAGGTAGAAGGTCATTGGTAACTTGGACCAATGCTGTTTCTGTGCTGTGATGTTCCCTAAAACCTGAAGAGATGTTCTCAATAAACTGTTAGCTTGAAGGAAGTCACATAAATGACTGGCTACTATTTTCGACAGAATCTTAGATATGAATGGAAGATTTGATATAGGTCTATAGTTAGCTAAAACTGCAGGATCAAGACAGGGCTTTTTAAGAAGCGGTTTGATTACAGTTACTTTAAGGGTGTTTTCACACTGGGTATCCAAATCCATGCCGTACCTGGATGCGCTCACACCTTTCCCACAGATGTTGCATTCACAAGCACATACCTCGGCCTGTGCTCAAGTACGAGTGGATGTTACAGGGTTGAAACAGTAGGTGGCGGTGTGGAAAGAATTCTGTCGCTATCCAACTAAAGCAGAAGGCAGAAGAAAACAAGCCCTTATGTCATCAACCGAGCGACTGTTATGTTCATTTGTCTACAATGGCGGCAAGACAGGTTATACTTTTCTGTTAGCCTGTTTGAAGCAAAGTGAAGAAGAGTGACCTTCGTTGTCCCTGATATATCACAGAGTGGGTCCGTCAGTAAGGCAAGCCTGTGACGTGCAGATCCAAGGCTTTTTCAGGAGACAACAGGAGCGCCGTCTATGGTCTTATGATGATGAAGTCATTTCTCTTGTTGGAGTGGTGATCAGGTCATGTCTGTTCTTGGACATGGATCGCATTCACTTTGCAACGTACCGTACTGGAGTCTGCACAATCCATACCCAGGACTACCTTCTCAGCTGGACTCAGGTACAGTACTCGTGCAAGGAACATTTGCATTCACATTGATAAAATTAAACGGACTTTGGCGTCCAATGTAGCCAGATACGTACTCGGGTATGCAGTGTGAAAACGATCGAAAGGACAGTGGCGCATAGCCTGTTGATAATGACATGGTAATCATGTCAAAGAGGTAGCTGCTAAGTAAAGGTAAAGCGTCTTTAATGAGTCTTGTTAGAACTGGGTCTAAGAGACAGGTCAACGGTTTGGATGAAGAGACTATCGAAATTAACTAATTGACATCTATGGAAGGTCAATCACCTCAACAATCCAAGCCAACACTTAATCTAAGTTTATAAACTATCATGGTAATGTTACGTAACTTCATAACTTCAGACTAAAGTCTCTTCCTCTGCTGCGTCCAATATTATCTGAACTTAAAGCCCACCAGAAATTGTCTAAGTGTTTGTACCGGTTTGTAGTTGTTTTCTGGTTGTAGTGTGGACAGACATTTTGTCAAACATAGGTTGTGTAGACAGAATTTGTTTGAAAAGGGAGGAAAAATATTATGGAGAAAAAATATCTATATTAGTGTGGACAGGGTATGAGACAGCAAAGAAAGCCCCTAACAACCAAGGGAAAACTTTGTAGTATAATGGGAATCTGGGCATTGTGGCCTTCACATTACACAAGCGATGGGGAACTGGAAGTCACACATTACATCGAACTGAATGTCTGACTTCAGTATCAACAGTGAGAAGGTCCAAAACACTGTAGGAGTTTAAGGTTAACAAAAGTACTACAACAGTACAATAAATAATAGGCCAGTAATGCCCCAAACACGCATCCAGACATATGGCCATGAGCCAGTTGGAGGGGCTGACAATGAACTATGTGATTAGAAACAACAACATCAAAACCAAGTTCTGAGTCATGGATCACATCACCATAATTCAAAACAAACCAAAAACTGTCTTAACCAACAAAAGCATCTCACACTCTTACCACACTTGTTATCAAGCTGACACTCAAATAGTAAAACTTAAGAGTAACTGAATGCAAAAACAGATTAAATGAAATCATACTAATGGCCATTATCAAGAGGAAACTCAGAGTAGAATGTCCAGCAGTAGCAGGTCCAGAGCAGTAACTCACAGTATTTAATGTCCACGTAGAGTGCAGGCCACAGGTCAGTGTGTGACTGGATTGTGTTATACTATGTAGAACTTTGATATGTTAAACTGCTACAACAGTTTACAAGTTTTGGCAGTGACACAAATTTGTAGAATTGTGATTTATTTGCCAATAAAACACTTTAAAATTATAAAATGGTTATAATTTTTCTTCTATGTATCTTAGACACATAAAACAAAAAACTGAAACAACAAAGCTAGCAAAATCTGAATTTGTGTTACTGCAAAACACTTTTGGAATTGAATGTAACTAATCAACCTGTTTTGAAAAAGAATAAATCCTTGAATACAAGAGAGTGTCAGTAAAAAAGAATGCATCTTAATCTCCATACATTAGATACAATACTTCCAACAGACCCTGGAGATTTCTATATGCTGCATGTCTAAAGAGGAGCTTTTATCCAATGTGTTCATCACCAGTGTTGGGCAAATTACTTTTAAAAAGTAATTAATTATAGGTACTAGTTACTTTCCCAAAAAAGTAACTGAATTAGTAACGGAATTACTCCTTCATGAATGTAATTAGTTACCAGGGAAAGTAATTACTGCGTTACTTTTTTGAAAATCCTTCAAATATGTAAAACAAAACTGATTTTTCAGCGTGTTTCACGGTTGCAGTTGCATAGAGTTGAACAGTTTAGACAGGTACTTAATTTGACTGGTGTGAACAAAATCAAAGACATATCTGAAATAATCAAGGAGTTTCATCCTTTGTGGGTTCTACTGCCTCTCCTTCTTATCCTGTGATCTAACTTTTGCATCTGGAGGCGACTTCTCTCTGATATTAGTTCTGTCTTAGAGAAAATACTCCTTCAGATGGAACTGATGTTCCACTAAATGGAGCTTCTATACCATGACTTTGGTGAGGCTGGAGTCTACCAGGGCCCGGCTTTTCCACCACATAAAGGTATCTGCGTTCATAGGAAGAAGATGCTCCTCCACTTAATCCTTTACCTCCACTTTTTTCCCTTGCTCCTCCCTGATACAACAGTAAATGTCTACAGTCCAGTCAGTCAGACTCACTGATAACTCCTCCCCTAAGTTAGCATAAAGCTGCGTTCAGGGTGAATGGGGTGTGCTGCAGACAACTCAAACTCGTAGATGTCATTAGTCGTTCACGTGAAGGCAGCGTGGACACCTCAGATTCATGGGCACATAAGTGAAGCATGAAGGCAATTTGAATATAAGAACGGCTCGCAAACGAATCAGTTCTTATCATTCACTTAAAAGAGCCACTCAAAAGACTCAACTCATCCACAAACGTCACATCTCTTGTGCCAGGCTGAGCGAGCCAGGACGGATAACAGCTGTTAGTAACACCGTTATTTTTGTAACGCCCAATTATTCCCAACACTGTTCATCACAGTTAAAATCTGCTTTGAATTTGTACTTGAATGAAAAGTTTGCATGTTGTTACCTGTAAGACTAAAAAAATACATTTTTAGTTTTCAAACAAAGCTTAGCTTTTAAAATGTTTTGAAAGGATAATTTATGAGTCAATCCATTTTCCTTGAAATTTCAGTATATGCTTACTTTTCTGCTTTCTTCCTGCTCTGTAGCCATAAGCCAGTCAAACGGTGTCCTGCCATTTCGATCATGCAGTCTTAGATCTCCCCCAGCATCCAACAAACCACTCAGCACTAGTGGATTACAGGACAGTACGCCAGCATGTACTGGAGTACTCCAGTCTTCACAGCGACTACGAGTAAACACATTTTTATTATGCTTTTCTATTGATTATGACATTATTAACCCTTTAAAGACCAACAACTATTTTTGTCATGATTTACAAATTAAGTTTTTGTCTTTCCCAAGTTATTTGCCACCATTTATAATATTATTCTCTGCATTTTTGTATTTTTCAGGGAAAATCATGTATTTTCCTATATTTAATTTACTGATCATGTACATGTTCATAAATCTCAGATTAAAGTTGAGGTTTATTATATAAGAAACAGAGAAAACTGTTAAAAGTGACTTTTTCAGCAAAGATTTTAATAATTCAACATAAAAACGAAATGTCTCCATCTACTGTCATTTATCAAACTCAATGGATTTTACTGGTGAAGACAGCTGACAGTGTTTCCACATTCACTACGGAGCCTCTGAATGTCCAAATTAGTCATATCTGATTACCATGAGAAGATGATCAACTGCATTTTACACCAATTATTTACATGGATTAGTGCAGTGGTTCTCAAACTTTTTACAGTTGAGTACCCCCTGAAAGATACTTTTTTAGCCAACTATCCCCAACTCTCACTTCAGCATTTTTGATTGAAAAAAATTTGGCAAAATTTGTTCCTGTGCTAAAAAGTATCTGTTTATATTTTCAGAACTTTGTAAACAAACAACAAGTATTTAACTGTAATATATTTTTAAAAAATAATAATAATATTTCTTAAGTAAATTTTGTGTGCAAAATCTAAACTGATAAGTGCCCTCTTTCATTGATAAGAAAAATAAATAGGCCATTAATTAATAAATTAACCTTTCATCAATAAAAAATAATTACTTAGTTACTCAAATAAACTCATTTTGAATAATGTAAAATAGAAATGTTCTTAAAATGTTACCAAAACTTAAACAAGATGATTGACAATAAAACTATTATATGATGTTTTATATGAATATTTTATATTTCAGCATTAATTGTCATTATTTATATTGTATTCAGTACATGATGACTTATTTAATGTATTTTTTCCCAAAAAATTTCAAGTACCCCATGGGCTTCTTCCAGGTACCCGTGGGGGTACGCGTACCCCACTTTGGGAACCCCTGGATTAGTGAATCAACAGGTGTTAGCTCTTCCATACATGAATTATAAAAGTGACAATGATAATGACTCCCACAAGAATGTGTCAAAAAATTGTCAAGTTAGTCAAATTTGAATGAGATACATATATGACAGTTGACTGTTTGCTTAGACACAACTTTAATGATGAATATATTTTTTAGAACAGTGTCCAAGGGCCTCTCTCCATACAGATAACAAATTATTTATTTATAAAAACTTAATTTAAAATGCAATTGTACTAGATGTTAGACATAACTGGCAATAGCAATTATCTGATAATGCAGAAAAACAATATCAATTACTCAAACAACCCATGTAGTAATTTGGGTTTTATAAGTTGGGAGTAATTATTGCAAATATTAAAGATAATAGTTTTAACTGAAATATAAATAACATCATGCATAAAAGAGTTACACATTTTAGAACAGTAGATGCTTTGGTTAGCAGTGGATGATTGGGTCATTACAGGTTACAGTTTTTCACAAAGGGGATGATTTATATGTTGTAAAACAGTGAATGTCATGGGACCATAAATTAATAAGTGGGACACAATTATTTTTAGACAATCTGAACAAATGAGTCTTTCTTCCATACTTACTGGTTGGGATCAGCTCCATAATGCAGGAGCAGTTCTGTCACCTTTACTTGTCCCAACATAACAGCACAGTAGAGCAGAGACTGACCGAGGTCATTCACACAGTCCACATCAACACCTGGAAAACAGTCAGAAGCCAACAATAGGTTTTAGTTCCAACACAGTTACATTTTTAAATCTCACTGCTACAATCTCTACATAAACATAGTGGGCTGGATCTACAAAGATCCCAACTTGCGTGTACTAATTTGCTTGCACAATCTACAGTTTTGCGTGTGGAGTTGAACCGTGGTTTGTGGCTGATTTACTAAGATTGCTTGTGCAAATGTCAACAGGTGCAGTCTTGGAGACCACCCTACTTAAATGAGGATTTTGCATGTCCTAAACTGCTCCGGGATCCGCTAGCACTAATGGTAACAGTGCGCTGAATGATCCAGATGCACGGAAATGTAACATTAGAGGGGTTTTGTCATAGAAGGTATTGTATCACTCATTCATTCATTTATTTTTCATTGTAGAGTTGGGGGGGCTGTGGGGGTTGTTGGATTGAATGACTGTCAGGCACACATAATTTTGTCACACTGTAGCTTTATGTTGGTGCGTATTTTTAACCCTTATGCCTCCCTCAGGCATTTTTGTCCATTTTTCTTTTTTTGTTGTTGATCATTTTGGCTGTGTTGCAGCTTTTGGCATGAAATTTGGCAGAAATGTTTCTTTTCAGTTATATTTTTGAAATCCACCGTCTTTTACTCTTAGATGTGTTTCATTTTCCCATGATGCATTTTGCACCCTCTCAGACAAAAATGTACACACACAAAAAACAATTATAAAATCATAATACATTAATATATTTGTTTTATTTTTGTTTTTAGAAATCTCTTAAGCAACTTCCCTCCTGCTCAAAACTACCAAACATTCAACACTTTTCAGAATTTTAACTCTTTAAATGCCAGTTTAATAATTTGAATTCTGAATGAACTATGATGCACGGAATTCTTGAATTTTTTTCTGTTATAGTATGGGACCATATGACCCCTCTGCATCTGCCTACAATGGGAAACTGGTGAAGTACAGTAAAAATGTTCAATATCACTAGTTTTCATCTAAATAAAATTAGAGTTTGTATGTTTATGAAGTGTAACGACAGTGAGATAAAAAAAAAAAAATGGTTATAGCAGGGCTGTACAGTGCGAGAGTTTCACTTGCATATGCGCCTAAAAATAGATTG
>JAPTMW010000016.1:5619755-5629938 GCA_029822955.1 Ostorhinchus angustatus | reverse complement strand
AGCCCCTTTCTCTCTCAGCCTCAGTTTTTTTTGTAGTTACTCTTCTTTTCTCACCCTCAGTGAGTTCTTTGTTGAAATAAAATTCCCAGGTAACAGAAAACTTTTCTCCTCTCTGTCTCACAAAACTTCCATTTATTGAGCTTTTCTGTCTTTCCTGTTATTGCTTTTCTTTATCGCTTCTTCCATCGACAATCAAATCTTCTTGCGTCCAAAGTTTCTCGAGGGTAACTCTCTTAAAGGTCAAGAGGTCACTGCCCTCAGTTGGTTAAAGTATTCACTAAACGTCAAATAGAGGAACATTCTTTTCTTTCCCTAAACAACAGGATTTACATCTAACATTTTAGAATTAGAGGTAGCATTTTTACTAGTATCTGTATCAGTTTTTTTACTCCAGTATCCTCTAGGATTATTAGGTTTTAGTTTTAAGATGCATCCATATTTCTCTATAATGTCTGCCTGTCCATCAAGTCTTGTTACATTTTAAAACACCAACTCTAGGGAATGGCTTGAGAGAACTGTCCTCAAGTCCTGATTCAAGTGATCAGATGATGGTGGCCAAAGGTGCTGTGATCTCACATTTTATTGTGAAAAAGTTGGAAGAAGACATATCAGCCTAGCAGGATAATTGCTTAAGTCGTAATTTTAGCCAAATTGTGATATCTATGAAACTTTATTCTCTTAACACAGCTGCTTCATTATGCATCACTGGCAATGTCCTGAAAAACAAAATGACTTAGGTTTTGTTGGTAAAATTTTTAGAACCAGTGAAATAAAGGAAGCCACCTCTTTCACTTTGTAGTACCTGTTCTGTGGTCTCAATCGAATAGAACATTTACCACTTATTTCACTTACTTCTACTGCATTCAATTCAATATGAATACAGACAGTTTTATCTTAAGACATTGCAGAGTCAACTTCATATTTTCATACGCATTTTTTAATCCCTCATCTGATATAATTAGTCATGGGTCAGGTCAAGGGAAAGTGAATATGTTTGATAAAAATCTAAGTTATTCTTAGGATATACTGCACAGACTCATTTTTAGATTAAAAAGTAAAAGTAACTGTTAAACTTAGTGACACTTCTTGGAACTGACTTTTTACCACATTCACAATACTATTACTTTGTCCAAAAAATACAAATAACATGTTTTTATTGTATTTTTTACTTTTAATCTTTCATATTATTACTGTCCTAAACAGATTTCACACATTGTTTGTAGAAATGGCAAATTTTCAAGATTTATCATGGCATGGTTCTGATTTTGGGGCTGTAGCTCCATAAATGAAACTCTTCCCCATAAGTTCACACATTTTTTGCTATAAAATTGGTAGTATGATAGATAAATATGTTATGTAACATACCCATGCCAATTTGTAACAATATTTGAGCAAGAACAGCATGTTATGCATGTTTGCGCAAACCATAAAAAACTGATGTATCATTTCTGTAGCTCCATAACCGAGCATTTTTTTTCACATTTTCATAATGAAAATTACTGTTGGGTAAATCACCACATTTATCAGGTTAAATTACTTATGGTACTAATACCTACAGAAATATGTATAATAGAATGTTGTAGTTTTTTTAGTTTAAGAGTTATAGCCCATTGAACAGTAAAACTGTAGCTCCATAACCGCTTGACCTGACCCTTGTGCTCAGAAATGTTGCTCTGACTTCTCTCATTTCCCGCCCTTATCTACTCTGAAGCTGTAACATAACTAAACTGAAGTGTGAAGACACGTCTGTTTCTACAGGACTAGACTGGAGGTACCTGCCTCAGTCCACGTCTCCACACCGTCACTCTCCTCAGCCTAACATTCATCCTTCTCCTCCTCCATGATCCACTAGAATTCTATCATCAAACATCTCTCAGGGATGTAAACATGATGTTCCAAAAACCAAAAAACCATAAAAGTATCAATTCAGTGAGTAAATGTGTCTAATAAATCACCAGTTTGTAATTTTGAAAAATTAAGATGGTCAGATAAAAATCAAAGACTTCATGTAGAAAAACTGACACCAAGAGTTTAGTTTTTATGGTAAATGTCAGTACACATCAGTGAGTGGTTTCCTTGATTACATCTGCATCAGTCCTCAAATAAAATATATTGGTAAAACCTTAGTGTTGCTAAAAGCTTGCGACTTCCTGTGAAGGCAGTATCAGGCCATGAAATGAGCCTGACCCGGGGCAAAAATAGTTAAATGAGCAGTGGGCTAATTAAGCCATCAGAATGTCAGCTCAGGTGGCAGCCAGGACAGCCTGCAAATCATATCAGCATTGGCTGTGTTCAGCGCCCTTCTGAAACAAAAACATACATGACAAATATCCAGGGAACCATGCTCTCAGATAGCTAATATTTGCCAGAAAAGAAAAACCAACAGCCATGCCAGAAAACTGTAGTGTGGAACAGATTTTGCCGACTCCCCTCTCCGCATCATTACTACCATCGTCTTAGCTCTGTTTGACTGTCATGGCCTTGCCTTTGACTGCCATCATCTGGCTTCCTCGTCTCCATGGAGATTAATGGGTAGGCTCTGACAGGTGCAGAAAACCCTGTATTACTCTGTCAGCAAGCAGAATCAACAATAAACACATGGATGAGGATGCTACTGCCAGAGGCCAGTATCATCCCAGAGGGCTTAGCAGAACTTCCTATCAAAGCCAAAGCGCTGTCACGCAGAGCATAGCTTACAAATCTGCAAGGTGGATGGCACAAGTGGCGGCGCATGAGAGCGTGTGAGGGCATTTGCTCATTTGTGCGTGAGAGGGGGCTTGCCTTGTTTACGGTTTGATTGGCAGTTTAATGTGCCACTGAGGCAGGGGGTGGGGTTGGCGCTGAGGATATATTAGCATAATTCCCAGAGTGCCAGAGGTGGTATTGGGTGTCAGGGAGCTATTCCTAAACTCAGCTGTGACCCACAGTAGCACTGGGTCAACTTACCCTCGGGCCAACATGCACATACATACATACACAAACACTCAGACAAACACACATAATAAATTTATGACGATTTATATTAATACTCCTGTAGGTTCTGGCACATGTCCAATGTCTAGACATAAACAGGCACCTGGATATGTAAGAAAGTATCGAAGCACACACAATACACAAACCTGCAGCCCTTCACACATATTAACAGACACACACATATGCAGGTCCATTTACACTGTGGCGACAGTGAGTCTGTTAGCGGGATGCCATAGTAGAGAAGGGTGGACAGATTTAGGTCTCCCTCACACCTAGCTCTGCCAGAGGTAGAGGGACTAGGAGGGGTAACGATACCGTTAACACTCCGAGTGCCAACAGACCACCCCACACCCCACCACCACCTTATCCCAACCCGCCAAGCCTCCTTCTCCGCTCCAAATCAGCACCTCTCATTGGGTTATTCTTCCCTCTACACAGCAACAACTGTTATTTAGAGCTCTGAAAATAACACGGTGGCCAATCGTAGCGCTGGAACAGAAGTGGTGGTCAGTGTGGAGATTGACTATCTTGACCAATGGTGAGCCAGGGAGCAAGGGGGGAAAGAAGAGCAGCTGTATACAGGAAACGGAGGGTTAAAAAGTGGAGGAAAACAATGACAGATGCAAGGACGGAGTGAGATTACTGTAAGGTTTGGAGGCAGAGCTGCATGAGAGTACAGGGAAAGGAAAGAGAGATGGACAGGCAGACAGAGGATGGAGGAGGAATGATATCACATAATGATGTGTTCGGGTGCTCACTATTCAGTTCAGACTGTGGCAGCTACCATGGTAACCTCATAAATAGGTGCCCTACATATCAGCAGGGCATAAGGTTACACAGCTCAGTAAATAAATGCACAAACAGCAGCAGGAGAGTGGTGAAGAGAAGACAGTAGAGCAGAAAAATTAGGAAAAAACTAAGGATAAGACCTAGATAAGTGAGGCAGGGGTCAGGCCATGCGAAGATTTTATCCTCAGTTTCAGTGTTAATGTGTGTTTGTCTGTCATACATCATTACCATAATTACTTCTCAGTGTTCTTTTAAAGACCCACATCAATCAGACACAAGCTGAGCTAACCCCCCTTTCTGAGTTTATTCACTGCTGTGTTATGTATACCAACTCGCACACATACACACATGCTCCAATTCCCTTGCCTTCACTCCTCTGCCTCTGTAGCAACAACCCTAAATTACCTTTAAATATTCCCCAGGGAAGAAAGCAGAGCTCACACACACACACACACACACACTGATGCACTCACATATACTCACAGTACCAAATGAAAGTTAAAAACCAGGAAAAGTCAACAAAGAGCCACTCCTAACACAATGAACTGTTTTGTTCCACGAGTAAAAGCATCAGCCTTCTATTCAATTCTGGATACAAAGAGTGTATCAGTGTATTCATCATAGTTAACAAACACTCTGCATCACAGCCCATCTATTACTGCTGGATCAACCTCAAATCAAAGCCATACCATCCTTGCCTGGGTGTTATTGACAGACATGTATTAAAACCCATAATGAATGCCTCGTAAAATTATCTAGTTTCAAATAAAGGCTGATAGGATTACATTTTCTTATTCTCTAAAAGACATTTTCTGATACCATAAGCACCTTTAAAATAATACAGAAAATGTACGGCAGAATTAGCATGCACCCCTTACATATAGCTTCTGGAAACTTAAATATACAACAGGTTTCTAACTGTAGATTAACGTCTTTATGTTCAGAATTGTACACATGAGAAAATGTTCATATATATCATATATGAACATTTTCTGGTGTTGGGTTTGAATAGAGTGTGGTTAGACTGGATATGTATTACATACGCAATTTGGCAAACCAGGCATAAAAAGATCTCACATTTATTTTCTACCATTCTAGCTACTAGCCAAATATCCACAAGTGTAAATTTAAGTCAGACTATATTGATATATATTGATATACATTTTATGTAACTGAATTGTTAGTGTGCTTTGGACTATTTTGCAGGTTATCTCACTAGCGAACGCATTTAGCCCCAGTAATGGTGTAGCTAATGTCACTAATGAGATGTCAATCAAAACCTGTGTTGCATTTCAATGAGTTTCTCTGCACATTAGTAGCTCGTCTCATTAACTGTCTTGCAAATTCTTTTCATCTACTTAATGCAGGTTAGACATCACATGGGGATTTTCTGAGTAGTTTAAAGAACTGAAGATGAGAAAATGGATAAACACTTAAATAACAATATTTTGAACTGAAATTTAACCCATAAAGACCCAGTGTTACTTTTGTGTCAGTTCCCAAATGTTTTTTTTCTCTATATGTAACATTTCTGAAGTGATTTATCACCATTTATTGCAATATTATCTTTTGTGTTCTGAGTGAAAACGTGATATTTCCTATACTTAATTCACTGATCATGTAGAAGTTCATTAAAGTTCAAATTAAAGTTGAGGGTTATTATATCAGAAAGTGACTTTTAAAGCAAAATCTGTCATTAACTGAACATAAACCAAGTGTCTCCATCCACTGTCATTGATCCAACTCCATGGGTTTTCTGGTGAACCAATGTTGTAGAAGATGACAGTGTTTCCATGGTAACTACGGAGCCTCTGAATGTCCAAATGGGTCATATCTGATGACCATGAAAAGATGACAAAATGCATTTTACAGCAATTATTTACACGCATTGGTAGGATAAATGGATCAACAGGTATAAAACAGTTTAGATCAGTGGATGGTTTTCGTTGACGTTGGATGTTTGGGTCTTTATGATTTAATATATAATCCTTTTTTATATTAATATTATGTAATTCAGAACTATACTTACAGTAGTTAGAAACCTATGTGTATTTAAGTTTAGAGAGGCATTAAGTTTCATAGAAATCTTACAAACAGTAATTAAACAAATATAATGAGGTCGAACTGGAGTGCATGCTCCATTTACCATACTTTCTGCATTAGCTTCAACCAAATACAATAAAAGCAAGGTCACATTTTCCACTACATTTGCAGAACAGTAAAAAAATTATGTAAAGTGAATGTCTGTACTTGTAAGGTGGTGTACTGTGGTGTACTGTGTCACTTACTCGGATCACTTCAGGTATCTGTTGGATGAGCAGTGTTGAACCAGTGTCTTTCACAGCAGCAGAGTCACCAGCAGTAACGGCAGCATCTCTTGTAGATACTGTGGTCGGAACAGGAACAGGAACTGGTGCTTCAGGTGTGGCCACAGGTGTCGGTTCAGCTGAATGTATCGAGGAATGCAAGCTTGCAGGTGCAAATATTGCAGGTGCAGGTGGATCAGTTTCAGGGGCAGGGGTGTCTGTAGTTTTATCTGTTGCTTCAGCTGCTGGCTCAGGTATGGGAGCAGGCATAGGTTCATGAGTAGCATCAGGTAGAGATGTCGGTGCAGGTTCAGAGGCATCCATGCACACAATCTCAGGCATGGACGGAGCTGGTACAGGTAAGGATGGACATGTATGTGCTATTGACTGTTTTGGTGGTATAGCTGGGGCAGCGTTTGTGTGTATGGACAGAGTAGCTGGAGTGCTTGTACTCTCCAGAGAGGAGTCAGCTCTGCAAGTGGTGGCCAGTGTATCTTGCAGGAGCCTCATCACCTCACGCTCCTTCCCACTATTCCTTTCAGCACTCCCTGTGCTTCCTGCCCCAGAATCTACCAACTCTTGAGCAAAACTTTCAATACTCTCCAGGATTCTTAGCAGCAGAGCCCCATCCTCCTCCTCGCCCACTACACCTTCACTGTTTTCTACCTGGGGAGAGATGACAGCCTGGGGAGTCCTGGAGCTAGGGCCATTCATTACGTGGCTCGCTGGCTTCTGCACTGGGAATGGAGCCATTTTGGGTTGAGCAAGAACGTCACTGGAGTTAACTCCCTCTCTCTTCCTGGTCTTGGCTGGAAGTGGAGGCTCAGTGTTTCTGGGTTTGCTCATACTCTGCGACAGATTTTCTAGATCCATTAGCAACTTGTCAATGTCATCATTCCTGTGTGTGACAGGTTTAGGTGCAGAGACTGCTGAAGGGCCAGAGGAAGGCCAACTGGGGCTGTGGCCAGTGCTGACTGGCAAAATGTGATTTGAAGAGTTATGGAGTGTGTGTGATTGAGATAGGTGGATATGCTGATTTAACACAGACCCGCATTCGTTCTGGGAAGTGGTCACCCCTCTGGTTGGAGTCTGTTGAGGGATCAGTTCTGGTGGTTTGCCTACATCTGGCTCCTCCTCCTCGATATAGAGCGCCTCCATAGGGGAGGCTGGAGGAGTGTGTGTGTACGGTGGGGTAGGAGAGGCGCGAAGAGGAGAGGGAGAGTGTGTTGGTGATGAAGATGAGCTAGATGTGGAACAACTGACAGATGGAACAGACAGTGAGTGTTGAGTGATTGAAGAGGAGTGTGAATGTTGTAGTCCATTGGTAAGTGAAGGGACTCTGGACGGGGAGCTTTGGACTGATTTAGCATGGCTAGAGTCTGGTTTCAAAGAAGATGAAGAGGAGGATGAATTGTAAGAGGAAGTAGAAGATACAGAGTGAGGCACAGTCTTAGGGATGGGAGGTGACTGCACTACATCCTCATAGCGTGGAGGTTGCTCATTGCCAAAGATTGGGGAGAAAGGTCCCTGTTGGATGGAGTGAAGGCTATTGACCAACTCGGCCAAATCACTATGTCCACCCTGACCCCCCTGCCCACTGCTAATTCCCTCTAATTCCAGAGGTAACCTCTTCAGGTAGGAACTGAGACGGGTCATCACAGCCCGGTACACACTGTCAGGACTGGCTCCCCCATCCTCTGGCCCTCCACCAGCTTTCTGTCTGATGCACTGCTTAATGATGTCTGTGCATTTCTTTAGGTCTTCAGAGCATTTGAGTAGGATGTCAAGGCAGGCACGGATGTCCTCCCCTCCTGCACCCCCAGTGCCTGCCTCTCCTCGTGTCTTCTCCAGCAAACGGGCAATGAGGTTTTCCTCTCCCAGGGTGCTGCGGTACAGGGAGGCCACTGTGTTTAGACTTTGGTCCAGTGACCCAATGCTCGATAGGCTGCTTGTAGAGGCACTATTTGCTTTAGTGATGGCTGACAAGGTGTTTGAGCTTCCTTTTAGTTTTGTCTCCTCCAGTCCTTTGCCAAGGGCAAATGGTGGCAAGTTCTCATCATTAGGAGTCGTGCCATTTGTCATACCATTGGAAGTTCCATTGGTAGTGATATTGGAGCTGAAGTGACCGTAGATTATCTCCAAATCAGTGGAACGACGACTGAAGGAGTCAGGACGGACCTTACGACCTTTCCGGAAGGTGACATGGCTAGAGGACGAGAGGCGGAGCCTGTCAAAGGAAAACTCCTTGAGTTTGCCACTAGCCAAGTTGATGGCCTCTTCAGTGATGTCTTTTAAACTGCCAGAGGCAGTAAGGCTCCCAGCTGATCCACCACCGTTTGGAGCCTTTTTACCACGCCATGTGGAGCTGTCGTCCCCTAAAGACAGGTTTCCACTGCTGCCTGCCCTCTCTAGAGCAACAGTACCACCATAACTAGAATCCATGGTAATTTTACCCTGGTTAGGAAGATGCTGAGTGATGATATTATGAGAATGTAATGATATGCTGTTGGGATCGTTGTATGGTAATTCAGGTGCAACATGCAGCTCAGAACATGTGCCTCTGTGTGCAACAGTACAGTCCAGTCCCTGGGACAGTGCCCCACATGGTCCAGAGCAGTAGTGCACAGCATGGGAGTGAGCACGCCGGTCCACAACTACACTGTTGTAACAGCTCACACTGCTTACTACTACACGATAGGCTGCAGCCATGATGACAAATGTCCAAAACAAGTCTGTCAAGACAGACAATACCAAAAAGAAAAATTAATTTTGAACCAAATAAAATAACTTATGATTTTTTTATGATTTTGCTGAAACTCATCCGGTCGAGAGTGAAAAGATGTTTGTGATCAAACACTGAATCATCTTGCAAGAATAAACTATTTCTTGGAAACATAAACTATATTAACTAACAGATACAGTGCTGCAACATTGGCTTTCACTTCGCACTGAACAATTAAAAGGCAATCCAAAATACTGACTGTCAAAGTCTATGTTCTTTTCCTACACCTAAAAGAGATTTAAAAGGTTCCACTCGCTTGCAGAGGCAACAAAAAAAGTGTTTGAGATCTCTGGGCCTCTTAGTAACAGCTGTAAGGGTCCTCCTCTCTCCACAGGCACCTTCTCAGCTTCCTCTCTAACAGCGGCTCATTATCCACTAATGACAGCCATGGAAGATGGCGACAGCGGAAGATCCAGCTGGGGTATCACCCATCCTTCCACGGAAGCAGCCCCAGGGGCCTAATCCCAGGCCAGCGAGGCCTTAACATTGCCCCAGCCTGGGCTCATCCCGTGGGCAATGACACGTAGGAAGAACCCCTTGATTCGCTCTGTGATTTTAAGTCCTGAAGGATCTGACAACCATTCGCTGGCTCCAACACAGCTGCAAAATAGCAGGGGATTGACCACAGATGGCCGGCTGCCACTCTTTCCGTGCACGCCTCTGGTTCTCCGTCACTCCCGTGGTTTCTCTCGCCCCTTCCGTCTCCTGCTGTCTGCCATGTGTCAAAGGCTGTGTGTGTTTGTGACGGAGAGACACCACCTGCAAAAGAACAGAAAGGAGCGGGAGGACAGAGGAAGAAAAAACAGAAAAAGAGAAAGTAGTTCATTAAGACAGTTACATTCAGTCAGTTAGTGTGTATGTGAGTGAATGAGAATGCACATGTATAAACATATGAGCATGTGAGATGTTCATGTAAACAAACTTTTCATTTCACAGACAAACACTGACTGTTTTTTATTGAAGAGGTGGTTCTATACAGTAAAGGAAGTCAAGCAACATGTAAACAGCAGTGACATGCCACATACCAGGAGCTAACAGATCTGGGTTAGATGGTAAACACTCTAAGTAGTAGACCTGTGAAGAACACCCACATGAAGTACTTTGTTTTATTTGATCTTTCTTATTCTATTTCAGTTCGGTTTTAGTTGCTTTTACAAGTAGCTTTAGTTGTATGTTTATTTTGTTTTTCAAGTTTTTTGAGGAAAGTCTTGAATTACAGAGGCTGAAAAAGAATGAAAGACGGCTGAAATATGAGAGAATGCATGACATCAAATACAATTATAATATGAGACAATGTTTATCAAAAGATACAAAGCAAAAAAAAATAAAAAAT
>JAPTMW010000016.1:5484506-5494626 GCA_029822955.1 Ostorhinchus angustatus | reverse complement strand
TGTGTGTGTGTATGTGTGTGTGTGTGTCTTGGGCATCACACAAAATCTGGAAAGAGCTGACTGCTGCAGTTTGTCATCAAAAAAATGAAATGTATTTTTGGTAGATAGTTGATAGAACCAATACTTCGGCACATTTTGGAATCCAATGGCCTTCCAATGGCCCACAATCATGGAATCATCATCATTGAAGTGGGTTACCTAGCAACAGATAAATAATAGGTCCACTTTGCCATGGTGTCAAATCTTATGTGCGGACATGCCAGCTAAGAGGTTATTCAACTGGAAACACCAGTGGAATGGACCAAGAAAGTAAAAGAATGAACTGTATCAGAGGATCTAGAACCCATGGTTCCCCACAGGTCAGCACGCTAGCGTTTATTATTTCATTACAGTGGGACCTTTCAGTGGGTTGGATGTATAAGACAGCAAGTCCTTGAAGCTGATGTGTTTGAAGCAGCAAAATATTAAACATATGGAACTGAATGACTTTGACCAGGTTCATATTAGAACGGTGATGACTGGGTCAGAACATCTCAACTGCAGGTCTTGTTGGGTGTTCCTGGTCTGCAGTGGTTAGTACCCACCATAAATGGACTAATGAAGGACATAATCTCAGGACCGTTGATCATCTGTGGGAGGCGTTGGAAAAATAATATAGTCCATGTAGGTCCACCTCGACTTCCAGGAGTCCAGGGATCTGCTACTAACGTCTTGGTCCAGATACCACACACCTTCAGAGGTCTGGTGGAGCCGAGGCCTCAGGTCCGAGCTGGTTTTGTAGATGAAGGGGAACCTTCACAGTATTAGACAGGCGGTAATAATGTTCTGCAAAGAGGATGCAGAGGAGAGGGTGAAATGGAGGAAGATGATTTGTTGTGGCGACCCCTGAAGGGAATAGCCGAAGGGAAAAGAAGGTAAGAATGTTCTGCTCCTACAGATTGGTTGAGATCCTGTTGTTCTTTAGACAGATGTTGGTACGTCCAAACCACTTTACACTATATCTGCAGGTGCTCTGACCCACTGATGTGACATCACACTTTCACCTGTGTCAAAGTTGCTCAGATCCCTGCTCTTGCCCATTTTTATCTGTTTCTGACAAATCAACTGTGAGGGCTACATGTTTACGTCCTGCCTAATAAATCCACCCACTGACACGTCCCATTGGAATGGGCTCATCGTACCACGCTGCCTGTCAGTGGTCAGAATGTTATGGTTATTATGGGTATATTTTAATGACATCATCTATTCAGTCTGAATGAAAAATAGATCATATTAAGATTAATCACCAGCTAAGATTATGAGGTCACGCAGTCTGAATTGTAAGTTAATGAAAACACATCAGTTCTTTATGTGTATATAGACTAGTGAACATCTAATTATGAATATTATGTTCTGTTTTTCATCTTCTTTGTTTCATCTTCTCTTTTGTGGCCCTACTATTATGTCCTGTATCCCTCATGTAATCATGTGTATGATGATCTAAATGTAAACTGAACCTGTGTCTGTCTTTCTTTCTGTATATGGTCAGATTTCCACAGATGCCAGCATGAGTGTGAAATTTAGCGTTCAGGCTCTGATCTACCCCGTGCTTCAGACTCTGGACTTCAACACACCCTCCTTCGTGCAGAACCAGAACATGCCCATCCTCTCCCGAACCCTCATGGTCCAGTTCTGGTTGCAGTACCTCAAAGCTGACTTTTCCTTGCAACCCCAGTTGTTGGTGAACAACCACAGCTCCTTGCACCAGTCCGTTATCACACCAGAGCTGAGGGCACGGCTGGACTGGACCGTCCTCCTTCCACCGAAGTTCAAGAAGGACCACAAGCCCCTGGTTGTGGAAAAAGGTTCCCATGGAATCGTGAAGCAGGTGCCGGCGCTGCTGGACGTACGGGCGGCGCCTCTTCTCGCAGGGCCTGAGGTTTTGGCTAAATGTCCACGGGCTTACATCCTCACCTGTGAACACGACGTGTTGAGGGACGACGGTCTGATGTACGTGCGGCGCTTACAGGATGCAGGCGTCATGGTAACCAGTGACCACTATGAGGACGGATTCCACGGATGTTTCAGCCTAAGTTTCTGGCCGCTTGATTTTGATGTGGGGAGGAGGGCGGTTAGGGGTTACTTCAACTGGCTACAAACCAACTTATAAGAGTGTGTGTGTGTGTGTGTGTGTATGTGTGTGTGTGTGTGTGCATGTCTGTGAATTGCACTGCGTGTGTATCCAAATGCAATAACCTGGGTTTTCCCTAGGATTATGGAGGGTTTCTATCCTGTGATCACTTTTTTTGTTTGTTATTTAACTAAAAACAAAGCATTTTGTCTTAATTTTGGACCTACATGATTGCAATATTTTGAAGCAGCTCAAAGAAAGTTGAAACAATTCTGTTCACTGATGAAGTAAATTCCAGACGACCCCCACCTTTGAAAAGCTCTCTACACTACGGTGGTTAAAAGTTGCTTTCTTCATCTTAGAGGTCGTCCACTAGTCGACTGGAAGGAAAAACTCTGTGAATCCTTTACCTGCTGTATGTACTTTTTTGTAATATCTAAGCTCAGGGCCTTCATGTACCAAGTCCACCTACATCTATATGAAGTTTACATGATAATCAGATCAACGTCTGGTAGTCATTCACTGCCTGCAGGTGAAAGAGCAGATTGACAACTGATAAAAATACAGTCGTGGAAAAATAATTATAGGCCATCGAAAGTCATGAAAATAATGGTTATGCAATCAAGTACAAACTCCTGTGTGTACCATGTGACTAAAACAGACAGAAAAGAAAACATGGAATGAATAAAAGCACTGTTTTTGTCAGTACAATGACAGATATTGATGTAAAAACTGAAGTGATTTTGGTTTTTATCAAGAAAACATGTTAAATGCATAGATATCAGCTCTGAAATTAAACTCTTATGAGCTCTTTTTGTTGTTATCATTATATTTGTCCAAACAAATGTACCTTTAGTTGAACCAGGCATTAAAATGAACAAGAAGTTGAAGAAAACAAGTGGTGGTCTAATAATTTTTTCCGCGACTGTAGCTTCGGTAGGGGATATATGCATACTAGAGACATCTAGTGGTGAAGTTGCAAATTGCAACTAACTGAATCCCCATTCCCTCCTATCTTATTAAACACACACACATTCTTAGTTATGGCTATTTTTACTCCAGTCCAAACTCAAACACACTATGTGATACTAATGCACCTCAGAGGATGCACTCTGGACTTTGTGCTGTTGTCAATCATTTGCTGTAAACATCCGTCTCTTCCTCTGCTCCTGCTGACACCCGACAATCAGTAACAAAGACCACATTCCCTTTAGGCAGAATTTTTTTTAACTCTTATTTGTGCAGATTCTTTGTTTAATGTTTAGGGTTCATTGGTGTTTAGAAGCTTGTTTTATCGTTCTGCACACAGGTGAGCTTTACTGTTGTCCAGACTTCCCTGCTGCATTAATAAACCTACCTTTGATCCTGGTAGCTGCTGTCATAAACATGGTTTATCACCTGTCCCTGTTAACACTGTTTTTTCTACAGATATGAGCCAAAGAGACAGTTTGTTCACTGCTACATTACAAACCACTCAGGCTGAATCCAAATAATGAATGTACATAATAGTGAGATGAAACAAAACAGTGACAGAACCCAGTTAAAGGAAAACATTTAAGACGGGGACATTTTGTACCTTTAATTACAAGCAGGAAAATACTTGTTTTTATGTGTGGGTCATGTTTGTGTCATGAAGGATTTGTTCTTCTTTCAGTGTTTGCCTTCCCGTCCCCACATCTGTTGAAGTAGAAAAGGCCTCCTCTTAAGTATATTTACCATATATTTAAAATGATCAGACCCGGATCTGAGTGTGCTCACTGTCAACAAATACACAAAGTGGTAACAGGTACAGTGTTTGTCTGGGCCAGCATCAGAAAACTGAATCCTCCAAAGTGGACGAAGGTCACATGGGATGACGTTTGTTTGTGTTTGTCGACAGTAAGAGCCGTATCAACCTGTCAAATGTCTTCTGTTTCCTTCTGTTTTTTGAAGTTTAATGATCAAGTTATCAACGTTTGAATGGAAATTTGATGTATTTTGTCAGATCCTTTTGAGTTGAAATAAAGCAAATATCATTGATACTCCACATGCTCTCCTTCTAGTGTGTGTTAGAACAAAACTAAAGAGCCTCATAGCATAACTGTGCAAGTCACACTATAAACCAAAGTACTGGGACACGTTCAATTCAGGTGTTTCTTTTCTAACAGGTCTGGGGTACAAAACAATAATGACAAAATTCATAATATACTGTAGTTTTATATTGTGATAAATATATTGATTATTAATACTGATGTTTATATCTCGAATCAGCATGAACAGGACATCTTACAGCTGTAGCCATGATGTGTCCCAATATTTTTATCCATATAGTTTTTGTCCACATCAATATTTCCTTAAAGTTTCATGGGAGATTTTTCTTCCTCAGTGAGATGTGAAGGAAGTAGATGTAAATTATTATTTACATTCAGAGTGGAATTTTTTTTTTTTTTTTTTTTTTTTTTTTTTTTTAGAAATCTAGAGGTAGAACATTCAAAATCATAGTCATGGATAAAAAAAATTAAAAAAAAATCAATGTACAGAGAAATTAAGTAAAAAAACCACCTGTGAGGCATTTTGGAAGAAAATATAACAATTTAAACCAAACTAAACCATGGCAGTGGTATTTATCACAATATAAAACTATATTATGACGTTTATATCATTAGACACCTGTTAGAAAGGAAACACCTGAATTCAGTGTCCCAAAACTTTTGTCATATAATGTATGACTTAGACAATTATGCTTTGAGGCAAACAATATGACAGATATGTTTGTATATTCTCAGGTTGTTGTGTAGATTAATACTTATTATAGGTTTCCCTCTGCCTATATTTACTGTGAATCTAGCAGGATCAACAATCATGTTGTTATGTAAAAAACAAAAAACTTGTATTTAAAAAACAAAACACCGTCAAACTTCTTCACAGCTAGGTTTTTGAAGAATTAACCCTTAGAAACCCTGTGGCTGAGGTGCAGCTTATGGCATGAAATTTCAGCATAAGTGTTTCTTTTTAGACATATTTATTGAATCTAATGTCTTGGAGGTCTATCAAAACTGTAAAAACTGCAGTAAAATCATCATATGTTAATATATCTTTCTGCGTTAATTACTTAAACTACTTAAGTTCCGCTCGAAACTAACAAATATTCAATATTTTTTGGGATTTTAATCATTTTTAAATGGCAGTTTGAATGTGTGATGTTATTTGTTTTACTGAAAAATATTATATATGAGATGTTTTCCTTATGATACATGGTGGACTGATGTGGCGTTATTTAACATCAGAATAGTCATTTGTATGTGAGAATAACAAATGTGGTTTCAGTGTAAGTCAATAAGGCATATTTTTTGCACTGCACAAAAACTACTAATGCAATGAAATGAGTGTTATGTATATTGACATGTCCAAGACTCTGATATAACTATGTCATAGCCTTTCCACTATGTATTACATGGTAAATATCTGTCTTTTTTTTTCTTTTTTTTTTTTTAAATAAATCAAGGGGCATCACAATTTTTTCAAGCAAAAACTGGCTTTTAAAGGATTAAAATCATGAAAATTATTGAACATTTAGTGGTTTTGAGCACAGCTGAAGTGATTTAAGAGATTTATACAGGAAAAAATTTTAATTTGTCATTTTTTTATTGCTTTTTTTTTTTTTTTTTTTTTTTTTTGCATTTTCCTCAGAGGTTACTAAATTAGAGGGATCCACAAAGCTTAAACTCAGACTTGGATTATTGTTCCTGACATTATTATTCCTCAAATTATGGTGATTAGGATTTGGCTTCAGAAACTTGCAGTAGGTGTCTTCTTTGAAAAATCTGTGTCCCTAGCTTTTCATTCCTGATGTTCCTTTTATAACTTTTTTTTTTTCATGTGGGCAGTAAGTATTTCCAGGTTAAGGCTCAAAGGCTGAACTGGAGATGATTATCCGTGCTTTTATTTCTTGCCTTGATTGTCCTCAGTCTGTACAGAACACCGCTGCGAGGCTCAGAACTGGGACAAACACAAAAGCACATATTCATGGGTTGCCAGTTTCACTTTATTCTCTTGGTTCGGACCTTTGGGGCTTTACAGACCTGATAAAGTCCTGCTCTGTCGTCCAGTAACTCATACTTGATCCCACAGCACAAAGCGTTGATTCTTCCAAACAGTGGATCATCCACTAGATCATTGAATACACTTTCATGTCTTTACATTACTTTGATTTAGTGGATATAGTGCATATTTAGTTTATTTCATTAAACATAATTAACCCTCAAAGACCTAAACAGCCACTGGCAGCCAAAATCATCTGATCTAAAAGGTTGAATACCCGTTGATCCACTAATCCTATCAGTACATATAAATAACTGGAGTAAAATGCAGTTTATCATCTTTTCATGGTAATTAGATGTGACCCATGTGGACGTTCAGACGCTCCGTATTGAACGTAGAAACACAACTTCTACAACATTGATTCATGAGTAAAACCCATGAAGTTGATAAATGATAGTGGATGAAGTGGTTGGCTTGTTTCTACATTCAATTACTGATAACTGCTGAAAAAAAGTCACTTTTTTATATTTATCCCTCAAATTTAATCTGAGCTTTTATGAACATCAACATGATCAATGAATTCAATCGAGGAAAACGCCTGATTTCAGTGAAAAACACAAAATACAGAGGGTAATATCATAATAGATGGTAATAAATCGCTTAACAAAGGTCAAATGGAGAGAAAAATTCATGTGGGAACGCCACAAAAGCTGCACTGGTTAAAGAGGGGTTCATGGTCTTTTATCGTCATGGTCGTTTGATGACTCACTTGAAACCATAAGGATCATTTTCTGAAGAATGAATCCCATATTTGGAAGCCTGAACAACCTCCAAAACTAATGATAATTGCCACACACATTACATATAAGAATAAAACATGTATTTCATGGGATTTGCACATTTGTGTGAATAAATGGCCCACATGTGCCACTAAAGACCACGACTCAAACTCTGCACACTTCACCGACATGGATAAAATCTGGTGCATTTTTCGTTTCTACACCAACAAGAAAACTACTGATGGAAAATACAGATGCACTGAACAACGTTTCCATAGTGATGTACATTTTTGTTTCACAGAAGTATGAAGGCCAGTGGAAATACAACAGAGAGCTGTTTCCTTATCCGTGTCCACATTCAGGTTGCACCCAGTGGAAGTTCAGCTTCAGTGAGGAGATAACGTCTACTGGGCACAAACTGTGAGGTAATTCGGGTGTAACATGTATTGTGCTTTAAATACAGATATTTTTCTCTTTTCAGGGAGCTCCTGCCAAACAATCCTTGTGTTATGTGAGATGAATTTGAATAAAGAAACATTGATTTCCAGAGCCTCGTTTGGAAATGACATGATTTTAGCTTCATATTTAGAGATTTACACATATATTTTAATAAGCTCCTCCCACATGTTAGATTCAGTGGACTTGAACACTGTCACATGGTTAGTTAAAGTTGAATGTTTTGCTGGTAAACAAGAAATCCAGATATATATTATCCAATTTGCCTGAAAATGTTCATGTTTGAGTCCCAGCCTGAACAGATCCTGTGGGTCAATGTTGAGTCAGAGTTATAGCTCCATCTACTGGCAACAAAGACTTACTGTTGACATACTTTAAAAAAAAAAAAAAAAAGGAAGAAAGAAATGAATTCAGGACCAGGAAATGCTTGAAAACTCATGAATGTCTGTGTACACATCACACTGATCCTACACTGTGGTGAAATGGCTAAATAGTGACTCCAAAAATATTTCAGAAATTCAGTTCCCGGTGGAGGCTTTAGGTCAGACCCGGGCAAAGTAAGGCCCGGGGGCCACATGCGGTCCGATAGCTGGCCCTGACCAGCCCACATGAGGTCATTGGAAAATTAAAAGTCAATGCAAATATATATCATACAGCTTTTATTTTGTAGAATCTGCTAAGTGAACGTTTTTCGCACGTACTTCCTGTACTCAGCTTAAGGCTTATGCACCAATTGGTTTATTGGTCAGTTTCATCCCATTAAGATGTCAGCGAACACCAAAAAAAAAAAAAAAGAAAGAAAGATTGATTAAGAATGCAGATATTTTAACAAGACATGGACTTCTAAATATTTCTTCACTGAAGTCAGAAAAGGAACTGAAATACACAAACAAACAAAGCTGCATTTATGGTTTTTCATGTAAAGTTAACATGCAGCTGGTTTTGCACATTTTGAAAATGTTTTTGTGAATATTCACTAAATAGTTGTATTTTGTGCTCCACATTTTCATTGTATTGTTTCATTTACTGTTTTTATGGAGAAACATATTGAGCAGAGCTGCAGGTGAACTGATCCAGCCTTAAATAACTGTCAAAGTTTCTCATGTGGCCCCATGGGAAAATGAATTGCCCAGCCCTGCTTTAGGTAGATATACTACATTTGGTAGGCTCACTGTTAGACCCCATACCCTATTTCCTAACCCAGTGGCTCTCAGTCTTTTTCTCTCAGGTCCCTTTGGAGGATGAAAAATCTCCAGGCCTTCCCTCAACCCCGATAACATTACAGCAGGGGTGCAATTAGAACTTTTATTAAAACAAACATATATAAATTGGTATAAACTGGCCTAGGGCACTTTAACCCTGGGTTTAATCCATTCAGGGGTTTACTTTGACCTGTTACACTGAGCCAGAACTAAAGACACATCCACCGTAAAAATCCTTCTACTGCACTCCATTCTGATTCGTGCAAGGACCGATCACCACTGTGTATGAATTTTATTTTATTTCTTTATTCATTTATAAATCATAGGTATATAAATCAGTGGGATCAGATGGAAACACACACTCTTAAACACATCTCCAGACATGAATGTTTGCAGCTGCTGAATAGATGCTCTGGTTTATGTATGAATCCTACGTTATAATTAGCTGAGAATGTTCAAACCCTTGGAGCTGACACAACTGTTTCACTAGTGTTCAAGACCAGACACGCTCCTAATTTCACCTGGGAGGGAGTTCATTTCTAGGTATTAAAAAAAAAGTACAAGTAAGTGATGCAACACTCCCCTCTAGTGGACAGATCATCAGCAGGAACATCACAAAGCCTTCATTCAAAGTCTTCATCTTGAGCCCATGTGAGTCATACCTGCACATGTGAACACATCCTCGCTTTTCACTCAGTATTAAACTCAGCGCATAGAATCTGAGTTCTCATAATTTTGTGTTATGTGGGTCGAATGACTGTGAACAATGGACAAAACAAACCACAACAATGTCAGTTAAATGATAACCTGTATGTATTACATCATGCTGGTTCTATGCTCCTGCATTCACAGCAGTTTCCTGTCAGGGAAACACCCTTTCTTTGGCACATAAACCAAATCACTGTCTGTGTGCATTGTGCTGCTGTAGCACTTTTCGGCACTATTCTTTGTTTTATAAATGAGACAATGAGCAGCTGTAGTGCTCCGGCAGGAATTTAGGGAGATTCCGTGACTTTACTGAGAGGAACGTTGGGAGGAGAAGCCTCAGGGGAGGGAAAGGGGAGGGTATGGAGTCCTATCTGTCCTTTAAACATGCTGCTGTTTTACCTCCTGGCTGTTTTTTAAAGCTGTCCACTTCTGAGTAAAACAGCTTTCATTTACTGAGAAGCTGCCTTCCTCGTGCTTCCCTTCTTCCAGTTGTTCTTGTAACTCATCACAGATTTAGGGGTTGGGAAATGTTTTTAATGCGTCACTTATGTGTTCTACATTCAGTGACAGAAAGGGTTTATGGGAGTGTTTTTCATCCTTGGGGTCTGGACTCCACATGGGGTCACCCGGAATTCAAATGGGGTCACCTGAAATTTCTAGTAATTGATTAAAAAAAATGAACAAACAAAAACAAACAAACACAAAAAAACCTTACAAATAAAAAAATATACGGTGAGTTGAGAAAGACAATCACAATCCATGAAATACATGTCAAACTGAAGCTGAAACTGAAGCACTGTGGTTCTGTTTATGTGTCACATGTTCACTGTGGTCGGTTTCAGATG
>JAPTMW010000016.1:5337820-5347845 GCA_029822955.1 Ostorhinchus angustatus | reverse complement strand
AATAGACAAGAGATATGACTGTGGTTTCAATTGACAAACTCTTTACTTCCATGTTGAGTGGAGCATTTTTCTGCAATTTGTATGTAAAAAAAATGCAAAGATGCTGAGTCATCTTTGTCTATCACCTTTTAGTTCAGTTCTCTTCCACTGCATGTTTTCTAGTCCCTGGGGTTGCACTGGATCTTTGTTTTTTTCCCTCTTAAAAATGCCTGTCTCCACCGGTTCAGTGGCACTGTGTTGTTGGGAACAGGCCCTTACAAATGTGTCGACACATTGAGACCATATGCAGACCTTTCCGCAGTAAACGCAATCTGTTCACCACTATCAGCTGAAAAGTGTAAATGCCAGTCTGGCTGTCCCCAAACAACCTCAAGTTTTGGTTTCTCTTTGAAGAAACAGAAATTGCATTTTGGTTTACCAACTGCCACCAATGAAAAATGTAACCGAGCATTTGAACAAACTTTAATAAGAGAGCAATTTGACATTATAATAAAATGTTATTAGCAGGGAATTGCCTGATAAACAAAAATAAAACTGCCATTGTTCCTGAAGCACTGCCAGGCTTCACACATGGCCTGTATATATATCAAGTATGCGTGCAAGACTTGAAACGCTGGTGGAAAAAACATAAGGTTTAAAATGCACCCTGATCCATAAAACAGAACCTGGCACATTTGCTATCAGGAAATTCTGTGGCCAGCTGCAAATGTGTAGTTTAATTGATGCAATCCATTAACTCCTCTGATGTGGTCTTTGTTCAGTGTGTCCAAATCAGTGGCGATTGCTTCCAGGTTCATTTGCATCAGGTTGTCAAGTTCAGTATTTGCACGAGAGGCTTTCACGTGGCAGACGTGGAAGCAGGAATTTCTCTAGGATGAGTTGTTGTATGTTTGGAGAGTCTTTGTTTACACATGGGAAACTAAAATGGATCCCACACATGCTTATTCCGCAATATTAGTTCTGTAAGCTACACACCGACGACAATAAGTCATCTCAGCACATGTTTTTTCATAAAGCAGCAGAGAAAGTGGTGGAGGTTCTTTTAAAGTTATATTTCTGAGAACTCCTTGAATTTGTAGGTTTAGAGTGTGAATGTGTGGGTGAATGAATAATAGATCCACTGTACGCGCTTTCAGTATGCGTTCATAGAAAAACGCTATATAAATCTAATCCAATTATTATTTATTATTATTATTATTAGGAACTGTAGAGCAAAGAATAGAGGAAGGATGAAAAATGCATAATTCTTGGTTGTGTTTTTAACCCGCAAAGACCCAGTGCTACTTTTGTGTCAGTTCCCAAATTAATTTTTCTCTATATATAACCTTTCTTAAGTGATTTATCACCATTTATTATACTATTATCCTCTGTATTTTGTGTTTTCTTCAGTGAAAATCAAGTGTTTTCCTATAGTTAATTTACTGATCATGTAGATGTTCATAAAAGCTCAGATTAAAGTTGAGGGTTACTATATCAAAACAGAAAGAAAACTGAAGAAAAAGTGACTTTTTCAGCAAAGATATCAATAACTGAATGTAAAAATAAGTGTGTCCATCCACTGTCATTTATCAAACTCCATGGGTTTTACTGGTCAATCAATGTTGTAGAGGATGACAGTGTTTCCGTGGTAACTATGGAGCCTCTGAATATCCAAATGGGTCATATCTGATGACCATGAAAAGATGACAAACTGTATTTTACACCAATTATTAAATGGATTGATAGGATTAGTGGATCAACAGGTATTAAAGTTTATATCAGTAGACAATTTTAATCGCCAGTGGATATTTGGCTCTTCATGGGTTAAGAGGGGGCAATGTGAGTGGTATCATGCCTATTCCAACTCCTCTCAAAACATCCTAAAAAGTAAAGACAGACATACCATAATCCCATTCAAGATTATGGATGGATGAAGGCAACAGTTACACCCACAACACAGTTGGTTTCCTGAAATATTCCTGCGACACGATAGTCCAAATTCTTTACTTTTACTAAAAAGCTGAACCAAGAGTGCACTGTGCAGTATGTTCACACACTGAATACCTCGCTGTGGACACGTGGAGGTGGCTTACTCCTCCGTTTGGCCCAGATCTGTCGCTCCTACTCTGGAGGCTCCATTGAGTCTCATTTTCCTCCTCAGGAGACGCTTTCATAACAGTAACCCCTGCCTCCCGTTGCCAAGGAAACACTCAGTGTTACATTATACTCTGATTTCTCCATGTCTTTCCCTGTTGCACAGTTCTTCACCTCACAACATTACCTCTCTGCGTCAGCATTACTAGTACCAGGTCCAGCTTGAGTGACGGCCTGAGGTCTAGTTGTACAGATTTTTGGACGACTGGTCATATGTGTCAGCATGTCGGCTGCTGGATCAGTCAAACAGATGTGGAGGACCAATGGCTTGGACAGATGATCACAGTTAGGTAGAACCAGTTTGTACAATCAGCCATCCAATCAAAGCAGACATGAATCAAACTGTCAAAGCTTGAGTGATTATCTGACTGGAACATCATTTTTCCTGTGTCAAAATTTCTATCAAGAGATTTAAAACTCTAAGAGTTACATTTAATGGTACAATACTGGAATAAAACGGCACCACAGCCCAACACAAATATTAGAACAAGGACAAAACATATAACCAGTGAGCGACACCATCAGATGAAGCCACCCAATAACCATCTTAGGAATAATCTATTCACAACATGTGGAAGGGGCCCAGATCCAGTGAGAAAATGCCAAATCCTCTTGCTCCCTTGGGTTGAAAATCTGCAATCTAAGAGGTTTTAAAATCAGGGACGGATCCTTCTGCTCAGCTTTTTTTTCAGCTTGTGTATCTGTGCAAGTTTCATTACAGACATTTACAAGAAAATAACTCCTCAAACATTTGCCTGAGCACTCCACATGACAAGCATGTTTTATATTTCTCTGCTTGATATGCTGTAAGTCCTTTCAGGTGTGGAAGATGACATGAGAAAAGAGCTGGAATGCATTAGGTCATTCCTAGATGCAGATTGGAAAAATCAATGTCTTGTCTGTGACGAACTTTCACATTTTCCTCTATCATGCCAATACCTGTACTTCAGCTACTAAGGTTAATGACTTATATGTTTCCCAGTGATTATAAAGACAGAACATACGGGGTCACTTCAGGTCAATTAGCTGGAAAAAATACAGGAAGGATTGGGAAAACATCTGCCTTGATAATGGCAAATAATTTCCCATCACAAACGGAATTTCACTTAATCTGCTGAATTGATTTTGACAGTCGGAGGAGTGATATATCCTGCAGGCGGTGAGGTTTAGCATTCCCCTGGATGAAGACTGGACAGTGCCAGAAGCAGTCTCATAGCCACGCTGTTGAACACATTGCTGAACAAGAGCAGAGTGAAGAAGGAGGATGTTTAAGACACAAAGAGATGGAGACAGACAGGGCAGGAGACAGGAAGTGAGCAAACGAAGACAGAAACAGCAAAGCTCTGCTTTTCTAGTGGGCAGCTTGCATGGAAGCTGAAACACATAGTGGTCCTCTTCAGTCTGACAGCTGTGCCTGATCCGTCAGCGCAGGTTGGACACATGCCAGCACAGCCATGCCAGTCTGGCAACAATACAGCCCTCAAACCTGTGCCAACAAGACCGATCTGGGAATGAGACAGGAAGGACTGGGGATGTAGCACAGAGTGGAAAGGATGAGTTTTGAAATTTGTGGAATGGAGGGGGGGGGTCTCATTCAGCCATGTAGATGCGCAGCATGATTCGTTTGCTGTGAGATTCCAAGTTCTGTCTGGTTGGGATAATGAACAGCACGCAAAGGAAAAGAACTAGGCTGCTCCACATTAGAAAACTGCAATAGCAGGATTTTTATTGTACCCAAGTATTGTTATGTGCCCAATCAACACAATTTATGTGTTTTCACACATTTCTACTTGGCAGTTAATTTTGGAAAGTGGTTCTTAGCATGGCATCCACAGCAGCACAGAACTCAATAACACCGAGGTAGGCTTGTTAAACTTTGTTCGCATGGCAACAGGTACTTAAATAAATTATCATTATACTCCTGAAAAAATGCAGTGCTTAAAGTGTCCTGATATATTGTGAAAGTATCCAAGTGTTCACATGGGAAGAATACGGCAACACCAGTCATGAATTATGTATTATGAGAAATTAAAAACACATCACCACATCACTCACGAGGAGTCTTTCTATGCTTTGTTTTAACATGCAGGATCAAGTCTCTACAATCACATATAACCTTTGAATGACATTATGGGGAATGTTGCTCAAATATTAATATCCTGCTCTATTTACTCACCACCAGCTCAGAAAAACGTGCATGCAGCTCCTCAGCAGGCGGCATAGGTGCACTGAACTCCAGCAGCTGTAGCGGCACACTATCCTTTAGGTTGATCTCCGGGGGCTCGCTACTGCCAAAGCAGCACAAAAAGCCAAGGCCCGGTCGCGTCCTTTTCCTGGGGGGCATGGTGGCACAGGTGGCACAGGTGGCAGTGGTGGTGCTGGACCAGGAAGGTAGAGGAGGGGGGCCAAGGGGCAGGGAGGGGGAGTGGAGAGGAAGATGAGGCTGCTATCTAGGGGGCATGATCTGAAAAAGAAGAAAGAAGGGATAGGTTACACAGAGATACTGACAACCCAAGCTTACTTTCCATTGCCTCGCGTTAATAAGAAAACCTGCTAATACATTTACAGGCATATGTGTAGTGCTGTAACACATGGTACTTTGCACAAATGATTCTTAATTTATCTATTTTTTCATATTAAAGATAGCAATCTGTGCTGAGTTTAAAAAAAAAAAAAGTCTTCACATATTGCATGGATCTACACACCCTGTTTGTCGATGTTTCCTTGGAAAGAAATGATTTAACCATAGGAAGTGAAGCATTTTATGTTTCCAGCAGCACCAGATTGTTTGGAATAAATACAGGAAGATACATGAACAGCCACAGCCATCACAGCTACACAAAAGAACAAAATATCACCTTGGGAAACTTTTCCATCAAGAGAAAATTTATGCAGGAAGACCTTAATAGTACTACTAATACAAAGAGAAGTGGAAGTGCAACTTAGAAACGGCCATCAGTACCAGTCAGATTGTCTTTATCCTTTTCACTCTGTATATAAACGGTGCTTTGAGGAGGCACAGAGGCAGCAAGGACCGCCATCATATCCTTGTCTTGACATCGGTTGGTCTTATGCCTTGACAAAGAATCCTTGTCTGTGAGGTACAATAGTGAGTGTACAGTGTTGTCGTTTGTGTAGACTTACACTGAGAGCTGCCCCAGCAGTGCCCTCACTCCTTCAATGGAGCAGACACTGTGTATACTGTATGTGTGTGCATGGAAGGTAGTGAATGACACCCACTACAACAGGAGCAGGGGTCTGAATGGGCCAGGACACCCGAGAGGATTTCCTCAAAGCCACAAAAAGAATATGGGTGGTCTTTAGTTTATGAATAATAGCTATTTATATTATATTATGTCCTATCAAGCAGACACTTACACTTGTGAGTACACCCACTGCAGTCCTCCTTTAGACATCAGTTTACTGCATTTGTGAATGAATGGACCACAAAGCTTGTTATGCAAATATTATGGAAATATACCAAAAATACACGATCATGAAATCAATCTGTGTGTGCTTTAAGTGAAACATGATGAAATTAAACTCCACGAACAACAAAGAAAACCATAAGCAGATTCAAAAGCACTAATCTCCAAACTGGAACTCTTTTTTTAATTTGTAAATATCCACAGGGGCCTTAAGCTGTGGCCATAGCTGTGTGCACCCCTCTGCACCATACGGCAGAAAGGTTATGACTTTTGTTTCCACTTGAAAACGCAATCTATTACATCTTGAATGAGCACGATTCGCCGCCATCACTCTCTCACACATTCAGCTCAGCGTAGGAGTTCTCACTGCACTGTCTAAAAATAGCCAGATGGTAAATTCTTTATGAATGCGCAGGGCCCTCAACAGGAGCTTAAAGGGGGAAAAAATGAAAAGAGAAAACACCACATTTCCATTTTGCCCTTTCGTCTTTTGCTCATTTGCTTTTTCCGCCTCCTTGAATCTGCCATTCAGTCTTGAGGAAAGAGGACGGAGCTGTGCACAGTTAAAAATGAATTGGAGGTTACTTTAAAGAATAAAAGGTGCCCAAAGTGTTTCTTTATCATAATAATAATAATAGTAATAATAATAATATATTAATTTATAGAGTGCTTTCCATTTAAGTGCTGTACAACAATTAGATTAAAGAATAAAAACGCAGTTCAATAGAGATGAGCAGGTTATGGTTGTAGTAAAATTATAATAAATGGAGTGGTAAACATGGAAAATACTTCTTTCTGACAAGTATTTCAACTTAGAATCTTAAATTATTTTGTACTACCACCTTGACATATTGGGATTCTTTCACTGCCATTGCATCAGTGTGCTGGTTAATAATTATAGCACATGCGGCATGTTGTATATGTGAGCTGGTGTGTGTTTGGTATGTGTGATACCACATTTAAATGTATGTCATGTTAGTCAAAGTGACAACTTCTAAAACAGTCTCCAATTAGCCTGTTGGAGGGCTGTGGGCAAAAATAAGCCCCCTTTACACCCACTCCCTGCGCAGTGTTTATGTATCTTATTGCCTTTAATATCTTATTAGTTACCGTGCAGACTGCAGAATACTAATTATGTTTCTCCCATATGCCATAAACAGTGTGTCGTTGTGTACACAGTAATTTGATTAAATACAAACTTATCTTTGGAGCATAATAACGTTGAGTGAGAGTTCTGTGATGTTACATGATGACGCTGAGCCAGACATTGCAGCAAAGTTACTATCATTCATTTTTTCTCACAGATCTCCCAATGTAAGATACTGTAACAGCCACATGTGCATGGGATTGTGTACACAAAATTACTAAGATGCTGCATCAACTTATATCAAAACAGATGTGGCAAGGCATGGCACGCTGACCAAAATTGCATAGACGTTTAGTAAAGGCATAACTGAGTTTTCATTGTGGTAAAGCAGTGGGGGAAACAGGAAACTGTACAGCCCTTTAAAACAGTGAGTTTTAAAAAGAGAAAAAAAAAGGCATATTTCAGGGAGGTAAATCACATACATTTGCACTTGAAAAGGATCTGCCTCAGAGTATTAACATAGACAGCTTTTCATCGTTTTTATTACTATAAGATAAAGTATGAGCCGGTGCCAAATTTTTATGGTGGTGGTGAGTTAGTTATTGTTTCTGTGGACAGCTGGCGGAGCCTAATGGAAAAGAGGCCACTCAACAGGGGTTTAAAACCATTCAGCAAAAAACACAACCTAAACCTCCTGTCCAGTGTGTGTCCGTGTGTGTTTGCCTCTATCTTCACTCTCCCACAGAGCCCCACGTGCAGCCAGTCCTCACTCAACACTACTTCTGCTGGCCCTCTTCCAGCCCCTGCCCAGGGAAAGTAGGCCAAGGAATCCAAATACACTATAGGCTCACAGAAATACAGCATCTCCTGTACATATATATATGGAAACATTAGAAGAGAAGGACATCCAAGACTGTGTTTGTGTAACCTTTGTCACTCTCTGTATGGAAGAGTCACTACACAAACAGAATCCAAAATGACCGTGTCCACTGCCATATGTGACATGAGCCCCTCTTATCTTCCACCTTTTCATCTCATCCCTCTCTCCCTCCCTCCTGCGCAGACTCACTGTCATCTCCCATTATTCCTCTCTTTCAGGGTGAACACAGTGACATTTCCCTCCGTCAGCCCCCCTCCGACAATAACATCTGTCATTTTTCCTTGCCACTACCCACGTCTCCTCCTACTATCTCTATTCCTTGCTTTCAAATATTCTCTTCCTTCCCACTCTTATTCCATGTTTGAAACATTATTTCCCTTCTTTTCTTCAAGTGGGTAATTTAATATTCCGGGGACATACATATATTTTCTTTATTTCAAAAACAAAATGCGTCACAATTTCGTTTTTAATGGGTCGCACTAATGCACCTCTTTTACTTTTATAGTGCCATTTCTTCTTATACAGAGACTTAATGCCAGATACTTTGCTTCATGACAGTTTTGCACATTAACTGAGTGTAGTAAGCCATCCAAACTGTTGTTATTACAGGGGGGATGCCAAGTCTCATGTCTGAAGGGGCAAGAATCAAGCCTGTGGCTACAAAACGAGGCCAAAGTGGAAGTATCTTAAACTCCTAACACCACTGAAAACTATAAGCCGTGGCTCCAAAAATGCCCAGCTCCCATAGACTTAAAGTAAACCTCTTACTAAAAATACTTGATATCTTTCCCCCCCAGGAGGATTTTGATTTCAATCATTTTATGTGGCGGCCCATCTTTAAATAACTCCTGTTAATTACGTTTTTGGGCTAATATGTTTGAAACAGACACCTTCTGTTTACTGAATAAAACATTTTTAAAAACAATACATCTTGACGTTGCAGATAATATTGTAATAACTAGACTATCAAACTACTTTATTATACAAATGTTTGATGAACTTTATTGTTCTAAAGGCCTTTACACATGAGCCTTCTTCCATGTCAAGGGTCCTTTAACACACAAATATTGTACCGTGAAAAAGTGGCACATGGTTCATTTTTCCAGACTTTAACACCACATATAAAGGCATCAACCAGTCTTTTGTGTGAAACTGACATGAAGTGATAATAATAATGAAACTGTACCAAAGCTGATTAGTATGAAACACAGAAAGGATATCTATATGTGTCCCATAGGTGTCTTTTACCTGGACATTGGATTTAGATTTAGAGGTCTGGCGGATGGTGGATTTATTTGTCATGCCCCTGGTGTGTAAAGGCCTTTATTGTGTCAGTAAACTAACATTTAGCATTAGTTCACAATGACGCCTTATTCTCTCTCTTATTCTGTCTTTTTTTGACTCCACAACCCCTGTCTTGAAAACAGCAGTCCAAAAACCATGGCTGATGCTGTGGTGGCTCTGTACACTTCATCTATACCAGGCCAAGGACCTCAATATCTGGCAGATTGCTAACATGATAGCAAAACATGCTGCTGGTGTAAACATACTGGGCAGATGGTTGAACTATTGCCAACTGAAAAGTAGTTTCTAGACAAAATTATTTTTTTAATTTACATTTATGTAGTTACATGTTACGCAATGTTTTTTATTTTTAAAAATAATTTAAAAAAAAATAACATAATTATTTTAAAATAATTTTAAAAAAAATACTGACAGAGCTTAGCTAGTTACTTTATAATCACTAATCAGTGCTAACCTGATTTTAGTTCACTGACAAAAAAAAAAAAAGGATTTTAATCTCTATTCTTAGATGGAACAGTTTCCTAAATTTTCAATTATTTGTTTGATCAATATTGTTTCCATTACATTAATCTCTGTGCCTGTATTTTCAATGCTAGCCGTTTATACACTAACTGTTTTTTCTTTGCTTTACCTTTGTTCTTTTTCATGGCATTGTCACACATCAAACACTTGCGACTTGATAAAGTCAACACACACACACTTCCTTTCTTTTGTTGCTCATGTCTAGGAAATACAGGCGTGCAAGTCACAGGAAAAGGAAGCTATCAGTGGAAGAGTGAAAGCTTCAGGACTTCTATAGGCAGGTGCTAAATAAAACCATATGTGTGTTGAAATGAGAAATGTAGGAAGACCTCTATTTAAAAAAAAAAAAAAGAAAAAAAGTGTCATTCCAAACTCCCAGACAGACACAGAATTCTGCGTATATTTACACCCAGATCTGCCTGCAGACAACCTGAAAATAGACACTCACTGCTCCATTCCCTTAGACACCACTCCTGCAGTCGCGTTGGCACAGGCAAACAGTGACAACTTTTCATGAGTCAAAATTCAGACACACCCACCCTGAGATTCATATGTAGGCACATCCACACATGCGGTATTAGCATACTCACACACCACAAGCCCCGAAGCAGGGAGAGGAGCCTGCTGGCTGCTCTGTGTTTGAAGGGTCTGGAAAGCAGCCGAGCAGAGA
>JAPTMW010000016.1:5319804-5330188 GCA_029822955.1 Ostorhinchus angustatus | reverse complement strand
TTATGGCCTATAAAGCCACCGTAGTAAAAGCGAGCATTGTAAAATACTGTCCTGCCCTCCAATCACAACAACACAAAAATGTGGAAACTCTATCATCTTAGTGGGATTAGTAGCCCTTGTTGCCCACCAGCTTCTTCTCTGCTCAGCCTACAGACTTATGTTTATTTTATTGGCTGCAGTAGTCTGTGTTTTCCTGGCTGAACTAAGCAGCGGGATACAGTGCACGGACAAACCGGGTTTACACTTAAACATCTGTATTCTGTCGTGTGTGCAGTCTCCTGCTGGGTGAATGGTGTAGCTGTTGCTCACAATGACCAGGGACGGTTCAGGTATCAGTTTTAAGATCAAGTATCTCCTACTTACCCACTACAGACAGGCTGCCTTGAGAGATAGATTGTCCCTGTGTTGTGTCACTTGCAACAGAATATGAAAAGACTTTCAACAAAGCAAAGTTAGGAGAAAGGTTTCAAGTATTCCTGCATCCTCAGGCAATATTTCTCTCTCTTTTGCCACTTGAAGTTTGTGTTTCATGGCCAAAAATTCCGCGGCATTGCTGAGTCTGGTGGTGTTTCCCGGCTGAGCCCGCTGCGTTATGTCTGCTTCCCCTCACTGAGGTTCTGAGCCGAGCTCTGGATTTCAGCTGACTGTGCGGGGAGTTGAGCTGTTGACATTGTCCTCGCTCTCTTTCCCCCTCCCTTCCTTGCTCTCTCTCCCTCTCGCTCTCTGTCTTCAGATCACCCGCCCCCCTTTCCCTTTGGATTCCGGCTCTAGCATGACAGCATCCATGTGGATTCACTGGGAAGGTGCTGAGCGCTCTGTGAATATATGAACAGAGTGCATAAGTGCATGTGACTGCCTGCTGCGTGATGCCAAGGGAGAGGGCAAGATGAAAGGAAATGACCCTTGGTGACCTGTACTTCCCACCAACACCCCTACTCGCAATGTCAACTCCACCCAATGCATTCCCTCACTGAGTGAAAAAACGTATTGGATGGGGGGGATATCACACCCAAAGGAAAACCCTTTTCCTGTCTCGTCATCTCATATGCACAAAAGCACACCCAAGCACATACACAAGGACATTCCAATTATGTGATTCTCCATTAGGAATTACCTTTGTGACATACACATACACACGAAAAGGCTTTCCCACAAGTCCAATCAGTGTTCACTGAGGAAAAGGTGAGACTATTGGTTGATAGCATGATTCAAAGCCGGGTCAACCTTATGTGGTTCCCGGCATTAGCTCAGACATCATACATATGTTATGTGTGTTATGAAGGGTCAGCTGAGAGGCCACATTACAGAGGTTTCTGTGAGGTTCAAGAATGTTACTGTTATAAGTCAAGGAGTTCATGTCAAGATACCAAATTTGCTAGAAACACACAAACCTTAACCCCTGAAGCTGAGAAAATCTACACCAGACATGCCAACTCTTATACTAATCACTGCAACATTTTTAAATACAGGGTTACAAAGATTATCGGAAGAATTTATCAGTTTAAATAATGTCAGCTCTTTTATTGGGTGGATTTGATGGGGAGAGTGCCTCGATACATTATTAACAAGCTCTTAACCCCAAAGTGAGTGATCAGCACACAGGGTATGCATTTTTAGCTTCATTAGCAAACTTTCTGAATCCCAGAGTCATTCTTATCTGGCTCTGTCTGCTACTGAGGCTAGACAAGATGCTAGCTTGTCTGATGGTGATATCTGATCAATATAAAGGTTAGTGCCTCTTGTCACGCTGATACAATGTTCAAAAATAAAGAAGTGGGGGCCATTAAAAACACAAGTTATAAGTTACATTGTTTCATCCTTACATTTGCAGCCTATGAACAGGACTCAAAGTAGATCCAAACTATGTTTGTGCTGAAAATATGTGTTTGTGGTGCTTACACTCTCATAGCCAAGTGAAGCCAATAATATGCCTAAAAGTGGATAAAGGGGAGAGTCATTATACCATTTGTCATCTCTCTCTAGGGACAGCACACAGATGTCACCAAGTTGTTGGCATAAATGCCTGAGTGCATTCCTGAGAGAGCTCTAGGGACACATCCATTAGCCCAGCACTCAGTCTTAGCCACTTTCAATACTGCCTCTTCCTCTCTCTTACTGTGCAGCATCAGGTGTGTTTGCATCTTTTACCTTCTCTCTTGGGTAATATCTCCATCCACAAAGCAAGGGAAGAATCCCTGAGGAAACACAGAGGAATAGAGTAAGCTCATTCGTCTTGTTTAGCTAAGTGCATTTCAGCTACCCCTGTATCATCCATCACAAGGCAGTAAATTATATTGGCTAATTGGAGTAAATTAAGTGGGCTGGGCATGCTTACGATAAACATCATACCCCTACAAAAAAAGCCAAAAAAACCCATAGGTCCATCTGTTTTCCTTTTTTGGGAGTGTGTTTGTTTTGAATTGTCTTGGACAGCATACATTTTGTTGTAGGAAAGAAAATAAGAGGTTACACACTCCACTCCACATTGTCACTCACAGTGCCAGAGGATGACCGCAGATTGTGGCCTCTACAGACTTGACTTTGGTGAACTTGCACTGCCCCCTGGGTAATTCTTTTAAACACAAGTGAGGCTTGCGTTTGCCCACCATGAACAGCACCGTATGGTGAACATCAGGAATGACATTCCATCTGTAGAGTAACATAAAAAAAGATAAAGTCTGACAGTTCAGGTAGGGAGCTTTCCTCTCCGCAGGTTTGTGAGCTGTGCAGTGACACGTATCTACAGTCAACCTGCCCGTCACTTGTCATTCCGGTGAGAAAACCTCACTGAGCTGCAGCCTGAACTCTCCTATACCAGCTGAGAAACCCATGAAAGGCACCATTGAGCATTCCAGGCAGATCTTTCACAAACAAAAATGCACCACCACAGTGTAGGAACAATCAAAGCCAGGCTAACGAGGGCTAAATTTAGTCAAGGAGAGCAGTGAAAAGAAACTTGGCTCTCTGTGGGGAGTTGGACAAAAGGTGGATGGAATATTGGACAAGAAGAAATGGGTCACCCAAGGTGGTCTGCTCCAGGCTCATAAACCATGCTTTTTACTTCAGATGCCCGGTATGGACAGGTAGTCAAAACTGATAACAGGCAAATGAACAGCTGGAAGTGACTCAAACTGCTGCTCTTGGATCTGAAGAGGTCTCAAGGGTCATCACTGAAGAGCAGTGGCAAGATCCCTCCTCCAACCTAGCAAGTGCCAGAACTAACATGGCAAACAGTCATGTTTTACGATGTGTTGTTTCTTAATGTATTATTTAGGGTTTCACTGACCAAACAGCACTCATTTTAGTTTGTTTTGTTTAAGAAAGGAATTCCTTGTGACAGCAGTTTGCACACAACCATTTCTTTCATGCCCCCACAGACATAAATTGCCAGTTAAAAAAAAGAAAGTCACTGCACAAAGCCTGAACTCTTGACAACATAAACATGAGGGCACATTTTTATTCAGAGCCTAATTGTATGTTGGTTATAAATCATGATATCAGGGAACTCTATCCATCTTTCGAACCCTGCCACAGAAAAGTAGCCTGATGACAGTAAAGCCATAAACCATGAATCTAATTGTAGTCAATGTTTTCTTATGATGACATTCATTCCTATCTTTATTATTTACAATACCAATGTACAATTTCTTACTCAGGATGTGTTTCTACTTTAACTTTCTTCAATTATAAATAAAAAACATTCAGCTGTTTTTATTGATGTGACTCAGTGACCAGAATTACCAGTCATTGGCAGAGGATGGCTTTTTTTGGGGGGTGTTTTGTCGCAGTACTGGGTATCTGAATGGCTCCTTTGTAACAAAAGCAGACTGGGCAGGGTCAGAGGTCACCCTGCTGGCCTGCTCCCACAGTACCTCTGCTGTCTGCCTGGATATGTGCCAGCTAAATGCAGTCATGTTTGGACAATGGCGCAGCTTTCCGCCGAATGACTCATGACAGCTTCATCATGTTAACTAGCGATGTCATGCCTTGATCTTTGGGCATGAAGGCCATGTAAGGCTGACAAGGTCTAAAAGAAATCCTCTACACATTGAACAACCACTTTGAAATACAATGAGCACAATTAAGCTATGACTACAGACAACAACTGCAGTTTTAGAAATGTGGAATTCAACGTAAAAGTACCCACAAGAAGACCGCACTTTTGCTCTAATACATCAGGTCTCATAAGTCCTTTTGTGACCACAGTGAATCCAGGTGTGTGGACTATAAAAAGGAGAATAGAGACTGACAAAGAATACTTATGGGAAATGAAAGACTGATGGCAAAACCGAAAGGCAAGGGCTTTGCTTTCTATTTTTCCAGATGTGTCCATTCAAAAGCAAGGTTTATGTATTCCAGTTGCTTTTATATTAGCGACATGGGGACCTCACTCCACAGTGTACAGTGTCAGCTGTATAGCAGACATTACAATTTATCACCGTTGCTTTTTGCCGCCATTTGAAAGAAAACACTAAAATAACTGATCTTTTAAGGAGAGACTTTCAGAATGACCTCTTTCTTCACTAACCACAGACTGAACCTGAGTCAAAGTCCCTTATCTTAGCTTTTCCAGGTGTATGCATGTCTTTTTAAAATCCATTCATAACAATATAAATCAGAGCTTTTACATTTCTCAAAACTGCTGCACATGTCCATGTATGGTAGGGCACGTCTGGACAGTTGGATTGAAAAGTTTAGTCCAACTCTAAACAGTGCACTTGCAGGGGGTACCCTCACTTCTTGGTCACGCTACACTCCACACACGGTCATGACTGTCATAGTATCGCCATGAAAACATCTGGGAGTCATCTGTTCTGTTAAAAGAGGCCCCCTGTGAACAGGTGTGTGTCTGGGCTCATGGCCTTTTAGCCTTCTTCTTGACCTCTGATCCCTTGTTATGGGTGAAGAACTCTTTGAACCCTGTGGCAGCAATGGACACAGACGTTGCTGTCTGAACAACCAAGGTCACATTACCTTAGACTGAGGGTGACTCAGGACATTTTTTATTCCTGGTGTAACTATTGAGGTTAGAGTTTCAAAGCAACACAAAAACGCACCCCAAATTTTAATTAGCTAATTACAGGCTGTGCCCAAGGAGCTATGATGATTAGCTTAGCTAGGCACAGTAAAAATAACACAGCTGTATCTATTTGCATAAAGCTGGGACAGCAAAAGCAACAACTGACCAAACCTTTGAAGCCACTGTGACAAAAAAACTCTCCAACCTCTTGAAAGATTTTTATCACAAACCAAAGGAAGTGGATTGCCTAAAAATAGCCCACGAATTTTCTTCTCTTACCCTTTGGTCTGGCTTGTTCACATTGGTTTTAACCAACCCAGCTCACACCACTAGTGTGCCCAAAATAAATCATAAGCTGCTATTTTTTTTATTTTTTTTTTTTAAATCTCTTTCCTGGTAGATTTAATACTTAGAATGAGGCTTGAGGGTGTTGTACTGTACTGCAACTCTCTTATATGCTCTCCAGAGATGACAGAATAATAACAAACACTTCCTGTTTATCTCTCCAGCAGGTCAGAACAGACTGTTCTGAGCTGCAAATCCATTCCAACACAAATCCACTGGTTATCACATCTTAATGTAGGAAACAAATACCATTTCCGACAGTAAACAAAAAAATGACAAATCAACAATATTGGCTTTCCTTCCCAATCCTGTAGCGGCGTCTATAATCGTGGAGAATGAGAATCTAACAAAAGAAACTATTTGAAGAATTTTCAGGATTTCAGCCAAAGTTACACAATATATCTGTCTACAAAACTTGGAAAGCTGGAGAACAATTGACCTTCGACCTATCAGCATCACTCACGCACACGTGCCTCGTGTTCCATTCAGCCACACAGAGACTTTGTCTGTCCAGCTGCTTCTGATATGGTGGGAAGGGTCAGACATGTTATTACAGTGATTTACTAGCCCCTTAAGTAAAGAAACCCTTCGCCCTTTCTCCGTCCCCACAGCTGAAAAGGGGATCCCAGAAAGATACACTGCAGTGGCTAAACAGTGGACAGTCACATGACCTACGCTGCTGTCTATAAGTTCTTTCAGTTGGTTGAGAGGAGCATACTGAGAAAACTGTCCTTGGGGTGCATGTTTAAAGGGCTGGGTCAGGATTGCCTCTCTGCTTTGGCTGATAAGCAGCGCTCATCCCTGTCTGCAGGAAGACGTCACACATTCATGTACATTACACCCAAAGCAAACTGATAAGAAAGCAATCTTAATTTGGTTCCTCATTCACTCTCATTCTCCATTCAGTCGCCACATCTGCTACTGTGTGGAGAGCAGACTGAGGGAACATTAATAATGACGACCATCTTCAGCCACATATAACACAATAAACAATGTACTGAATGATTATTGAGTTTAACATGATTTTTTCCACAAACTTTTGAGGCCTTGGTAAAAGAGAAAAGGTTGAAATCTCAAAATGTGCAGTTATTACTTTTGTGATTTTTTTTTTCGTTCTTTATGTGATATTACACAGCAAAAGAAGTAGTGTCAAAACAGGTTGGTTTTTCTGAGCTTTCAAGGAGGAAATACAAGCTCAATCCTTTGTGGGAAAAGCGCATCATGTGACAACAACAATTCGTTAATTTCTGCGTAAAATGATTCGTATAAAATATACAAAAGATAAAGGTAATGAAGTGAAGGACAACAGGTGGAGCAGCATCAACAACCAACTGGACTATAATAAGGAGTTTCATATGAATCACATACAGTCTGCACCATCTGTGTCCTTTTACTGGACACTGGATTAGACACAGGCTGCAGATGAGCATCCAGATGATGTTGACCTTCGAATCATGAATATTCTATTGTGCAGCCTGGCACAAATATATTTGAATCTTATACTGAGCAAATGTCGTAACTGCTGCAAAATGTATCAGTAGATTTCATGCAAAATTCTTATTTTGCACTTTATTCATCATCCCAGTTCTACATCACACTTATAAAAGGTTTATTTTTTGATGTCACAGAACCTGCTGGTTGGTATGTCCCTTAAATTCAGATTTTTGTTGAGCACTAAGAAACTTTCTCAAGTCAGCAGATGAAAAAACATACTAAACCCTGCACAGACATCAATGTGATAAGTAGAAGTCAGACATTACAGTGAAATAAGACTGAAAAATGCTTGTTTTTGAATAGTCCGACTTTAAAATTATATCTAGTATTTACAGTTGAAAGTAGTTTGTGAGTATGATATTTTTGTAGCCGTATTGCCAGGCCCTAGGGGAAGTATACAGACATGGTGTGTGTGCAAGAAAGCGAATCTGAATACATATAGCACCATGCTGTGTGCAAGGCTGTTGGGGGAGTGGGGGTGGAGGGGTGCTTGCTAAGAAGGCCCTTTGTGCACCGATTACCAGCAAGTGGGGTAAGTGATGGTGTTGATTGAAGCCAGCTGAGCCCAGGGCAGGCTCCTGGAGTCGCAGACGCACGCCCAGCACCAGGCCGCCCTTAAAATCCATCTGGTCTCCTCAATGACATATCCGCTAATGAGCCTCTCTTCCATGCTTGTTCATTTTCTGCTGCCTGAAGTTTACACAAACACACCCACACATCCGCAAACGCTTGTGAAATCAGCCTAGCAAACAAGTGAAAAAGACTAGCTATGCTAATGCTCATCAGCTGGGAACTGACCTCTGTGCTGTGACAAAAAACATGCACTTGCTTTGCTGATGAGGTCTCTGCATTGATTATATTCACTCCTTCATCCTGAGGATGATTCTTGCCTCATGAAAAAAAAAAAAAAAAAAGAAGGAATATCACAATTATCTCAATCATGTTTAACCCTCACAGAAATGCATTTACGCACACATGCACATGATTGTACTGGTGACCAATCAGAAGTACTCAATAGTACAACATCGACTGAACTCAATGAGCAGCGTATCCTCAGGGACGTTCTAAATGCAGTCATGTGTGGTATCCAAAAAGCATGATCCAAGCCAAAGCTATAGCCATCATTCAGCTGCTATATACTGTATTTATTTAAATGTAGTACAGATGTTTCCTTACCCATGCCTTAAAAATGCACAGCGTTGCAGAAATATAAGTACAGGTTTTACTGAGAAGAAAAGTTGTCACACAATAAGCAGTTGTCCTGTGCACTCGACAAAAACCTGCACTGAAATAAAGCCTTGACCCCCGTAGTACAAATCTGGGTTAATCACATCTGCTCTGGCTGCATACAATCAACACACATTGTTCCGATTACATGCTATTTAAGTTAAATGGTCAGGTTGGACCTCGAATTGTTGTCCCATTGCATGCTGCAACAAAAATGTGGGTCAGCATTTTTTTCCCCTGCAGCTTTTCCTCTCTCTGCATCTAAGTTTCCTTCTCAGAACAATGAGTCTGCCGTTTTTTTGTTTTTTTTTTAGTGCCTTGGATTGTAGTGACAACTGGCATTATTATTATTATGACCACAAAGGCCACAGACAGTTAACATGCCTGCTCTAAGATGCAGGACGTGATATGAAGCAGAACTCAGTGACCTTGCTTCACCGTTTCACCTCTTTCTTTTAAACAAGAGCCATTTCCATAATCATGAGCATTGATTGGTAACTCTCAGATGGAAAGGAGGGAAGATCAATGGGAGAACAGGAAAAGGGGCTCATCGGCAGCTTCATCCTCTTCCAATGTCAACAGCTTTTGATTTGAGTGGCACTTTACCTTCGGGGAGCCGAAATAACTTACTCCTTTTTGGCCTTCAGTGTTTTGGTTTCACCAGAGACCATGGTGAGACGAGGAAACCAGGCCAGGTCTCTGCAACTGTTCATCCAAACTAGAATACCGCAACTAAAAATACACTACAGTAACCAGGAATCGATATACCATTACATGTGAAGGTTTTAAGTGGAAGTGAATTCTAACAAAAAAAAAAAAAAAAAAAGGAAGAGGAGATACGTCTGGGAAATGTACTGCACACCACTGACCAGTAGCCAAAAAGCATAAGACAGATTTATGATCAGCGTCTGCTTTAATACTTTGTCATCTGTGTTCTAAGTGAGTTTGTGTGTGCGCGTGAGCATTCAAATGTACTCGACGCACAAATGAATCGCAGCGGGGCTTCTTCCCTTCATTCTGTTTCACGAGCCAAACCAGCAGGCCCCCACATCTCTGATCAGCAGATCCTTTTCCTCTTCCTCTTTAAGCACTTGGATGGAATGTCAGGAAGCCAAGGTGATGATGGCTAGTTTGGGTGTAAGTGTGTGCACTATACGTGAGTGTATGCACGCAAATGCAGTGTACAGTGCGACTGCAGGGCGTGTGCAGATTCAGCTTTGCACGACACAAGGCTACAAGGCTGGCTTCTACAGGTAGGTTTGGAAAGACTTTAAAATCTGCATTCCTCATTTTTTTCTGTTTCTGAATCTAAAGTCTATTTCTCCCCAAAACTAGTAAAAAAGCCACAAAAAAAAGTTGTCCATCTCCAGCAAGAAAGCAAGAAATGGACTGAACTGAAAAATAAGGCTTCCATTTGGTTTTGTGTCTCTATCCAAGGGTTGAGAGATAAAGAATGCACAAGATTTCCTGCCTCGCGGCGCAATGTTCCCCAAACATCGCCCGGTTTATGTACTGCGGCCTGTCGCCAAGGCAACCTGGCAGCAAATCAGGGCCCAGCAAAAGAGCGGTGGTGATCCAAAGAAGGGAGTGAGAGGAAGAAAAGGAGGCAAAAGGCAGTTTTAGTGAGGCTCTGCTTGACAAAAAAAGGATTATTTTGAGGCACGTTTAACATGAGAAATACTTTTAAATGTAATTAATGCATATTTGTCCTCTTTTCATCTTATAACTTCAGTGATATTACAATGCTTTCACTACATTTGCCACCAAAATGACTTGTTAGGAAGTCCAATGCATATACTGCCACCTCAGTCAAGTCTGCTGGAAAATGTCAGTTAATTCTCATCGTCTAATTGGATTGAAGTCGTTATTCCAACAACTTTTCAGCAAGATCTTTAAGTTGATATACACACCTCTATCGCTGCCCAAACTGTCACTCCCCTCTGGCTCTTGGCATCCAGAATAAAACAATACATCCATATTCTCTCCACATTAAAACTGTATCACTGTAATAACCTGGATCACTCAGGCAGTTAATTGTGCATTTAAGGGATTTTGTTTGTCAGCACAGCGGCAGGGGGGATGGGGGGGTTAGAGGGCTTGGTGCATGGGCTGATATGCACCAGGGGTCCAGTCTGTCGGACTAATACCTCTAATCCACCCCCCACCAATCATGTCAAATCCCGGTAGATGTGGTCAACGGCATGGTTACAGTGTGGTAGCATCAGTGCCTCAGCCCTGACCCTCTCCCCTTCAAACCCCCCACCCCCCCACCCACACACACACCACACGCTGTCATTT
>JAPTMW010000016.1:5241118-5257453 GCA_029822955.1 Ostorhinchus angustatus | reverse complement strand
AGCATTTATATGTGTTTCATGGAGCAGAAGATATGATGTCTAGTTGCCCATAAGTATTATAATGGTGCAGAAAGTCAAGTGTGATGAATTGCGTCCAAGCCAATAGGGTGTCGGAATGGTATATGTTTATGCTTCTCATCCAACCACAATCAAATTCACTCCAACTGGATGGTGCGATTTATCTGGATGTTTTTTTTTTTTTTTTTATTTGAACGATGACAAGCCGAAATGAAAACAAGCCAAAATTGAATAGGAGTAACGAGGCTATTTTTTTTTTAATGTAAGGAGTAGAAAGTACAGATATTGCGTGAAAATGTAAGAGGTAGAAGTGAAAAAGTCAGCTGAAAAATAATTACTTCAGTAAAGTATAGATAATCAAAATTTGTACTTAAGTATGATAACAAAGTAACTGTACTTTGTTACTTCATACCTCTGCTGTTTAGACAGTTATTTTCATACCTGTCTCATAAATTGTCTACAGCAGATCAAGCTACTTATATTATTAATAATGTATACAGATATGCAGAATTGTTTATCACTCATTTCATTTCAACTTCATTGTCTGTGTGCCATATATTGCACATATGTCTAAGTAGTCTCTATTTCCAGGGGTAGTGGTGGTAACTTTACGTGTGAGCACAAGCTGAATCAATCATGAACTGAGTTTGACTACAGCATTCCAAGCACATGGTGAAGTGCAGCAGCCCACAGATCTAACATGCAACCCCAAGGGTAATTTTCATCATATACTAGAAGTCTATAGTAGTGTTCACCCTAAATGAAGATATCAGATGCCAGAGATCTCAATAATGGAAAAACCCGGTGAACAACAGTCTGAAGTAATGACTTGTCTGAACAATGACATACAGTAGAACCCACAAAACAGTAATATTCTCGGTAAAACTTGGCATCTAGAGGTCATTTAGAATTGTGTCGGGTTTAGATTTTGGCAGTTTTGAGAAGAGTGCATGGTTGGTTTCAATGGAAACTGTAATTGGAGACTTGGTTCCCTCATGTTATTGTTCCCACTGACATCCCCTTTTTATTGGCTGACAGAAATATAAATTAACTTCTCCAGCTCCTTTTTGAAAGTATGTTCATTCCACATCCAGAACAATGACATTCAGACTTTTTTTTTCTTTGAACATCCCAAATTATCTGCTGACCACCACAGTTTAAGTCTAGCCACAGCTACGGTACACGTCTGCTAATGTCATAATAGGAACGTGCCTCAGGAACAGACTAATGTATTGACTCAAAATTATGGGTTGTGATTAGGCCATCAAACACACTCCATTTACACTGGAAAAACAGACAGATAGGGCAGGAGCTGAATAAATATTTTATGAAACTGTAATGTTTTATTCATACAACTAATGTATACAAAGATCAAAACTAAAGGTTGGACACACATTAACCAAAGGAATAACTTAGCAAAGGTTCTGGCCCCTGTTACGTGCTAACACCATGAAAATCCTTGACTCCTTGCATTCTGTTGAGATCATAAAGTCATTACGGTAGCCAAGTGTTCAATGTCTTGATCATGTTTTTCTTTGCAGCAGGTTTCCCATGCAGTTTCAGCTCACTCAATGTCAGCCGTTCTAATTGCAAAAAATGACCTCTGCTAGCATGTCATCTCCTTTCTCACCAGTAGCAGAAACAGCCATGTACTTGTGCTGCTCTACTTCTTGAGGTGTTCCGCTAAAGCATAGCTAACAAGCGTAAATTTGACAATCACATTTTAGGGAGCACAAACATGCCCTGTTGTATGCATTATTAGGAAAAATAAATGCATGTGAGTCCAGCTGAAAGCAGTTGAGGAGGAGGCACTTGATTAAATACAGAGTAGCGCTGCAGAGCTGGAACCAAAGCACAGTGAGTGGAGCAGAGGAAACGATTACAGTAAATTGACCTAATGCATGGAGACACTGCACATGGAGAAGTGAGACAAGTCACGGCGATAAAAGTGTGAACAGGAGCCGAGTGACAGTTTTTGTCTTTCTGTCTCCTCTTGGAGCAACTAAATTACTCTCTGTCACACGCACACAAAAGCACCCCGACTCACCGACATATCTAACATTTGGTTTCGAGTAGACAAATGCTTACATACAACCTCATCAGCGGGAGAAGATTTTTTTGTGGAATCTTGGCAGGGTCTCTGCAGCCTCTCTGGCTCCTCTCTCCCCCTCTGATTCATCCCAGACCATGACATCTTTCTGAGCCTGTAAGGTCAGAAGCTGTGCACATGTCAGCGCTCTGCTATTATTAAAAGCCCACTATGTAGTAGTCGCGCTGATGCTATCTTAGTGTAGTCACTTTTGTGCTGCTCTTCACGACACATCATTTTCGTTGCTTACACTGTTGTTTACACGTGTCAAATTTGGAAACCCTTAACGTTTTTGATGTGCATATACAAATAAATGAACGGTTGTATGATCCTTACCTCAGTACAAACAGGTATCTTAATTAAGATGCTGAAGAAAGAGAAAAAAAGGGCCCAAGATGCTGCTGCTCAGTTAGTTAACATCACCAATGACCAGAAGCTGACCTCCCAAAGTAGCACACAGCTGTCCACAACACCAGAGTCTAACGAGGGGAACAGAGACACCACCTCGACTCACCAGGAAGGACGAGCGATACAATACATGAAAAAAGGTATGGGGATCAAGCCTTATTTTCTTTACATATACACTACTGTCTCAGCTGTCAATAAAGGACAATTCTGTAAACTTTATGAACTCTTATTAACACTGTAATGCAGCCTTTCTAAATAGTTACACAAATTTGAATCCATACTGGACTTGGTGAAAGGTTTAGGATTAGACCAATTAATCACTATGATTTTCCTGCCACCAGTTGCACCTTTTATAAGCTACAGGTATTAGTGGAAGTTGTCCTCGATAGTAGTGATAATATTAGTCTTTTAAATTTCAAGGATCAAATTTTAGGAAAAATAACAGTTCTAAAAACCTACTTTGTGGTTGATTTACTATCTAATGTATTTATTTAAGTACTCTGACTTAGATGTTCAGTTCATCAGGTATCCAGTTTCAAATAAATGTTAAGGCATGTAACAGACATTGTCATTTTTTTGGTTTAAGGGCAGGGTTGATACTCGTTAATTAATCATTATTCAACTTTTTCTGCTTCAAAGTACTACTATTTCATCTGCCTTGAAAAACCCACTGTGTCAGTCAACTTCCAGTATGGCTTTGTAATAAGACCTTCCAATTAAAAGGCTGAACAAAGCAAAGATGACTTCATCCTCTTACACCTCACTTATTGGCGATACCAAAACCCATTCAGAAATCAATCTGCAGAGGAACAATCTGCGTGACGTTACCATGTTTTCTTTTTCATGTTTTTAATGTTAAGAGAACAGACAGGTGATCTGCCCAGATTGGAATGTGGGCAGCTTTCTGCGGTCATGCTGGTTTCTTGAGCGTCTGCTGAGGTTGCCCATGGGGCATGACAAATCCTTGATTTCTGGATTTTACTGCATGGCAAAGAGTCTGACATCCCAGAGCTCCCTGCACTCTCTTCTTTCTAAACAATGTCATCAGTGGGATTGCATGTATTTAAGAGCTTCCTTCTTGAGGTCACTGAAGTGGCCCAGTGTAGTCGTGTCAGCAGAGCAACATTAGACAGTACAGCATATTAAACCTGTAATTTGTTGCTGATGAAAAGCTGATGAGTTTAAAATCTGTAATACTTACTGGAACATGAAGCAGAGACCAGGGGCCAAGAACGCTGCAGTGTAAACACAGGAGACAATCCTGAGACCTGACAGGGATAAGTAACTGGGATCCACTGCCTTTTAGAAAACAGCATTCCACCTATAGGCACGTCCTCATCCAAAGACAATGAACCTCATTTGTTTGTAATTTATAATGCGATAATATATCTCATATAAGTAAACATGCTTTAGGATGTTTATGTTTCTTTTTGGCAAATGTATAGATGGAAATCTTGCAAATATGATGGAATTAAACAGAAGTTTGTTTTACTAAGATCCAATGACTGGCACTACAGCACACTAGTAGTTTTGCCATGGTTTGTCCCTTCTAAAGGTTTAGATTACAATGTCTTTGTAAATGGAGAACACTGAAGACACAGAGATACAGCAAATAGACACTTTGGGCTGGAACTTCTGTTCCTCAGTTTATTTTGGACGTTCTTGCACATTAACTCACTTTAAATGTAACAGGAGTGTGAGGTTTGCTGAGATTTAAACCACTTGATCGATTTGAGATGTGCACCTTAGCCAGTGATAGCATTTATTCCACTTTTCCTGTTTAATTTTGGTTAAGAAGAGCCATGGTGATATGTTTTACCATTGGGCACAGTAGTAAAACCCAGCGGCTCATTAAACTTAACATGTGCTCCTGTCTTTACTGACATAGCTCCCTCATCCTCTTTGACATTTGTGTATAATGATGCCCAGTGTGATAATAAGGACAGCAAGGGGGTAAATGCAAACAGGGTTTCTGCAAGAAGAGCCTGTTAAAAAGCAAACACATGTTTGAATTGGGTCCAGCCTGAATTACTAAGTGTATCAGTCAGTCACTGAAGGCACAATGAGGGGCACTGTGATGGATGGCCATAAAGCAGTGGTTTTTGAAATCACAGATAAATGATGTGTCGTATATTATTCTTTCAGTGTGGTATGCAGACTAATGTGGAAACAGCTTGATCATCTGGGTCATCTCACCAAAGTATTTGTTTTCACCTGGCTTCACATTTTAGTCTTTCACTGAATTTACGAGACAGGATAACCTCCTTACAATCACTTTTTCTTTTTTTTTTACCCCAGAGTGTGCGAGTGGTTATAACTATTTGGAAAAGAATGTGTTATGCGTTGTAAGTTGTACCTCAGTACTATAGACTTTTACATATGTAGATCTGCATTTAATAAATGAAACATGTAATTATTTGCTGTTAAGATATTTGTATGACTTAATTTATGCACACATAGTGGACAAAATATTACAGTGAGCATCTGGTGGTGCTTAGTCAGACATCAATATTAATATACGTAAATAATGTCGAAGTGAATAATCTATCAATTGCGGACTGCAGATGTAAATTGGTCAAAGGCTAACTTTGGTACGGTTTCATCAAATGGCAACATTTATGTTTAAAATTGCACATGGTCCCTAATAAATAAAGTATAAGTAAGTAAATTTCAAAATGGAATAAGAACACAAGTTTCATTCCTGTAAGACTAACAAACCCTTATCATTACAAAGAATCTTCCAGGTCCTCAATCTGACCATTTTACTTGAGCTCTAAACAAATGTTATTTTTGGCAAAAATTCTATAATATTGACATTAGATGATATCTAATCACTGTTTCCTTTAATACATATAGTTCATAATAGGTACAGAAAAAACTGTTGACTTAAATGTAGTGGAAAGTAAGACTATAGATTATCTTGACATTGTGATGATGGCTGCTAAGACTGTGTCCAATATGCCACACGTGGTATATGAGTCCCTGTTAAAGAACCAAGGAATCCTTTCTTACCCTCCAACATCAGACTTGGGCAAACTCAAAAGCCCATTGAATGTCATGTTACCATACTAATCTGAATAATAAGCTTTCATGTCAAGATAAATCTACACTTATGCCTTTTTTCTTATTTTAGTTTTGTATACTACCTGCATTATGTACTGCTCCTTTCCTGGAAGAAATAGAACTTTGTACTAGAATTTGACATTTTATTACCAGTCCTGGGGTTTTTCTTTATGGTTTATTATTATGATTTCTGTTTCTAAATTTTGACCAAACCTGAATAGTTTTGTTGCAATAGTGTCAACAGATATTACCAACAGCCCTGTTTCAGGTAAATCAGACTGATAATTAAAATTAAAAAACACTTCTTTCAGTACCACAGTTACACATCCTGACTCAGTGACCAGTAGAGTCAATGAACTGTTCAAGAGCTCTCACATTTATCATATTTGCTTTAATAATTGTTCACATCTGACCCTTGTCTTTTCCCACATACAGAAGAAATTAATGGATTGTAGATATTGTTTGTGTTGGGGCTGCTTGTGAAGATTATAGTGCTCATGGGAAAATTCTCACAATCTGACAATGACAAACACTAAGTAATTATGACTGGACTGTATTTTGTTGCTAGGTCACACTGTAGGTTCTTGAGAAAACTGTGAGTCCGTTTTAACTTATTTCAACTTTACACTGGAGTTGTGAATTGAGATGGTGTTAACAGACGTTAAACATCATTAAACATAAATATAGATGTACTGCAACTAAATGAGGTACTTTTGTCAACAATATTGGCTTTGTATATTATTGTCTGTTTAGTTATGGCATACTTACTACCCCCGAAAAAATTCCCACATACTGTTGTCCCTTTCTAACAATTACATGTCCGCTCAGGAATGTTCATCCACTTTTCTCACACTTCATGAGAAGCTTCTTTCTGCTCTGTTTGCAGCCAGAGCTGTGAGCAGAAGCCACTTCCAACCACATCAGCTGTTAACCAGCAGGGAAAGTTTGATGTTGTCCAGGAAGGCTGTGCACTTTGGGAAGCAAAAGCTTTTAAGAAGACACTGAGTAGTTCCAGGTCGATCAGAGAAGACATTTCTCAGAAGTATTTTTGACTTTTACAACATAGAATCCAGGAGAACACCTAGGGATTTTTTTACATCCGTAGTTAATGTCAAGAGATTCTTGCAAAAGACTATAACTTTCTGTAACACCGAGTATAGTCAATGTGCAAAATATTAGCAACACCTATTTGACACAGTTCTCCATGTAGACATTTTAGTGTTTTATACAATAGACTCCATTATATTTCACGTTTCACATCTGGAGTGCCTCTTTTCCGTGACCCACTTGGAAACTTCTAACTAAACTATATGTACATTAGATCATTGTTCTTCAATCTGTCCAAATTCAAAACAAATGCACGGTACTTATCCTCTCCTCGTCCTCAATGGGTCACTGGATGTTTATGTATGTTTTAATTTACATTCAGTCTGAGGGTTGCGGTGTCGTAGCCAGCAGCCTCCATGGTTACCGAGAGGGAAATTGCTGTCCCCTGTAGATTAACTGTAGATGTAATGATGATGACCTTTCCATGGAAACCAGCCATGCCGATCGAATAGTGTATAATCAGCGCTGCTGTCCCCATAATGCATCTGTCTGTATTAGGCTCTTAGCTTTTCATTTATTTTATTTTTTCAATGACAAAAGTTTCTGTAAAAGCCATCTGTATGGCTGACTTTGGCATTGATATTTTTATAGTACATTACAGTATATAGTTTCTATTTTGTTCACAGTAAACTGACAACTGGATTATTTTGGCATAAATGTACCCATTGTTTTTCTTTTTGGAATAGTGTAAAAATATGGTTAATGGATGGGCAAGGTGTCCACTGATGACTTTGTAAAAGTTTACAGGAGCTGAAAAGAAATTTGGGACTTAAAGGCAGGTTTAGCTCTTACTGTAAATCCTGCTAGTATGTAATGAGATGATAATGATTGTAGCAGACCTTTCACAGCTGTCTGTGATCTAAACCAAAGCCTAATAAGGACCCCCTCACCCCATACTGTACGTCAGATCCCCCTGTACTCTGCGAAAATACTTGGTTTTATATGGTCTACTTAGCAATCTAGTTTTTATTCAAGGTAACAAGTTCTAGCCTCTTCTGCAAACAGTTACAGAGGGTGTGAGGCATTTTCCTTTACTTCTAAATGAATGGAACAGTGCTTCACTTTGCTGGTATTTCATTTCTAAAATTTGTTGAAACAGCAACAATAGTCACGACACATTCCTCCCCTGTAAAACCTCTGTGGTTTGTCAGCGCTTGAAGCACGGAAAAGAAGAATTAGGAAAGTTGGCCTAAGGTACATGTGATCTCATTACCCCACAAATTATGTTAGTACAACTTAATATGATGTCATATCACTCTAAGATATTCCTGGAATGCTACTTTTTACAAGAGTCGAACGAAGTGCATTTCCCTCAAGAAACCCTCAAACTGATTTGTTGAGGTTGGCTCTTGCAACATTGAGGCCTGCTGGTTTCAATCAAGACTTTCCAAAAATAAAGAGACAACATTCTTTACTGTCTTACAATTAATCGCACTTTGAGTTGCTGTCCTTTGTGTGTCTGTCCCTAGAAAAGTGTCACACAAGTTGACATAATTTTTTAACAATGTGTGAGTTTACTGTAAATCATTGTGAAACATTGGAGTTTCAGTGGCACAAGGATGTCCATATAAAACTGCTTCAGTCTTTCATGCAGGAAGAAAATGAACTTGCTTTCTTCATTATGGTATTAAAAATGAAATGTGGCGTGTTGACAAAGAACATTTATGTAAAAACATGTATCAGTGGAAGCCCCTTAAACACACGATCAGACTCCCAAGAGTAAGAAAATCACAACATTAACAATGTATTGTGAACAAATTGAGTTCTTGAATTGAGTACAATACAGTCTGATAAGGCTACAAGCAGTAACTACCTGCTCACATGCTAAAAATATTTGTGTAGTTTCCTGACATGTTCCAGACATTTTCACCAAAGGCCAGACATTCTTACACGTCAACAGCTTTCTAGCAGAGAAGAAAAATAACTTCATCCAGTCAGCTTAACCTTTTGTATTCTATATTATTATTATTATTATTGATTGATTTTTGTAATGTTGAATATTAAAAGCAGCTGTTTGCGCTTCAATAAAAATGCTCATTAAACTAAAACACAACTACATATAAAGTTGCCCAAGTTGGCGGGGGAGTCTCCATCATGTAGTGCTGACATGACCAGAATTGCTGTTTATACTTGTGTTAATGTTCTCTCTAAACTGTAAATGGCAGACTAATAGTCGTTGGGTTTTGTAGTTAGTAATAGGTGGGAGGTCAGCAATATCAGTGGGGATGCTGGCATCTGGCTGCCAGATTGGAGTTGAGTGTCTGTGGATGTGGGAAAGAGGTACAGCTCACATCTCACTGAGACTGATTAAATCTTAAAATCGTAATAACAGGATCTGACACAGTTTCCCATACTTAGAAGATCTATGCCAGTAAGTATAACAAGCATGTCCTGTTTGGATGCTCTTCCTTATTTTAACTTGTGTAGGCGTGCGTATGTGCGTGTGTGTGTGTGCATGCATGTATGTGTGTGTATGTATGTATGTACTCAACAACATCAAGAGTAGGATGCTCAACATTAAGTAAAGACAGGAAGATATAGAAAAAAATCAAGATCTGTTGGTCCTTTATATCCAATTGTTCTTCAATTATGCCATTGGTTACTGATTCAGGAAATACTGGGGTATTTTAAATGAAGTTGGGTCTTTCTCACATTTATGAACTGAAGTCCAATCTGTTCCAAGAAAGAAACAAGACAAAAAGACAACCCACATAAGTCACATTACTTCATGTTCAAGTAAGATTTTTTTTTTTTTGGTTGTTTAATATTTTATGGTTCATAGAAAATGTTCCATGATATTAATCTGCATAATATTATAAAAGCCAAGTGGCCTCTGTCTGCATGTATGTATGTATGTATGTATGTATGTATGTATGTATGTATGTATGTATGTATGTAGATTCACACAAAATCCGGAAAGAGCTGACTGCTGCAGTTTGTCATATATATGTATATTTGCTCAAGGAAGACACTACTGAAAACGGCAAGTTGATAAGACCAATATCTTGGGACATATTAGTAATTTTGGAATACAGTAGCCTTACAATCATGTCGCTATGGCCACAACGCTTTGGTGGTGACTGCTAGACAAGTGCGGTAGAGTGTGCACAAATACACAACAGCATAAAAATGACCACATCTAGAACCTGTGGCTCCCCATGGGTCAACGCGCTAGTAATAGATATTTTCTGTCCCATGTCTATTTGATGTTGATTTTTGTAATGTAAATTTGTGTTTGATGCTGCTCATCTTAGGTCCCCAGTTGTCTATGGGAAAGCAAGAGGCCTTCGAGATTTTTATGAGGGACCATGAGGACCACCTGACCATTGAAGACAACAAGACTCTTCTTCAACAACGGTTAGTGACCAGCAGTCGTCGTCTGAACAGTTACAGTCTTCACAATATGAGAATCATATCTACTGCATCACATGTTTCATTTATTTTTAGTTGTCACTGTTCGCTCATAAACCATAGAGCATGTGATGTGTTGTTTATGTGCATGTAGGTACTGTATATTCTTTCAACATCTCTGTGCATCCTAGAGTTTATTTCATTAGCTGTACCTCAGAAAAATTTGCTTCTATCAAATATTTTGAAGCAGAGCTATTTTTCTTTCATTTTTTCAGACCTGCATGTCATTAACACATGAAGTGAAAATTACTTGATTTTTATTTGGATGAAGAACATGTGTAGGGGTGTGAATATATTGATGATGAAATTTTTAGTGATTTCTATTCTGTGGTGGTGTAGTTAGCACCTACGCCTCACAAGAAGGTTCAACTCTCCTGTCAGGGCCCCTGAGTACGGTGCTGATGAAGATCTGGAGTGGGTCCCAGCTCACTTCTCTTAATGTGTGTGCTAATGCTAATGCTAATACTAGGTACTGTGTGTATTAGGATGTGTAAAATCCAGAGACTTATTCTATACCAGGATATTAAAGGATATTCACCTTGGACCTTTTATTTAATGAGTGGTGTTAAACTTTTGAGTAGAATGCAAACTGAGCACCGATTTATGAATTGTTTTGAACAGGTCAGCTGACGCCAGAAGACTTGGGAAACAGCTAAATGAAGCCACAAACAGAATCAGTAAGTTGTCTCAACAGATGGAAGTTGCTTTCTGGGAATTTAATTACATTTAGGAGCTGTGAAAATGTTCAATTCTGACTTTCATTGACATCATTAAGAATGTGGTTCAAACCCTGAGGGTCCCGACAATTTACAATTCTGTAAGTAGAAAAAGACACTAACCTACCTGCCTGGAAACTTTAATGAACAAATCACTGTTGGGGTTCAGTTTCCCTGGAGTGTGGAGCTGTCGTTCAGCACATTCCTGAAGTTTTCCAAGACCAAGTGGCGTTCTGATTTCCATCCACCTAGTCCTCTAACCTGTCCATGGTTCGAGTTGTTTTTATGTCGACTTTGTAAGCGCAAATCTGTGTGTGGGTAATTCCAATGACAGGTAGCCTTATGCCATTGGAAGTTTATTTTGAGGAGTTAGCATCAGATTTTGTTGGAGGGTTTTATTCATGGGTGCTCTTGATACATGTTTCTATTAGTACTTTCGAATGTGCATTTGCCTGTTTTTTTTTTCACTACTGTTTTTTATACTTACTGTTTTGCTATTTTTCTTGTGGTATTTCTTGTGTGTAGTTGCTGCTGTGATGCCATTAGAGCCTCAGTTTCTAATTAGTTTATTTTGTTTATTTCTTACTGCTCTGATTATGTAGCGAGAGCCTCAAACAGAAGCTCTATCACTGATATGGCATCGAATGTAGACGATTTCACTGCACTCTAGTTGAATTTTCCAGTCAACTCAAAAAAGGTAAAATATCTTTTAAGGCTCGATCTGGTTTGCATTTACTACTTCAAGCTGCATTTATAAGTTTCCTTGACTGTGTGTGTTTGCGGCTCATTTTACATGCCATTGAAATGGATAGGTTTGCCCCACACCAATGTCTGGCTTCATCCCTACCTCAGATCACGCTTGGTGGTTTGGTTGCATTCGGCTCTTTCTGTCACATATGCCAGCATGCACTTACCATCATTGGAATTAATTTTTTTTTCAGTATTCAGTCCCTGAGGTGCTGAAACAACCGTATATCAGATATGCCATACATCACAGTGAAATCTCCTATGACAGCGTGTAGGTATTACCTCCTCAAATGTGTTCTGCAGACATCATCACTGTCCGGGCACAGCATGGAGAAAGTTGATTTTCGACTAAAGTAATGTATTTTTTCATGGACTTTAGGTTCCAAATTCTTCAGCTTTTTCAGATTTTGGAAAAACACCCAAAAACATCTTGATGCTGTCAAATATTATTACATTGTTAGGTGTACGGAGCTGCATTCTTCCTAAATGAGAGACATTATTTTTAGTGGAAAGAAGTTGTCTCTTCTGGCTGGAAAGTGGTACCATAATATTTAGCTCAGTGTGTTTCCTTGCCATCTTGGAAGACTCACTTGGAATTTTTACACTACCTGTGCCTCATGGTTTAATGTAGAACATGGAAACAGTTATTATAATATAGACAAAAGCCTTGTGCTGGTTTTTCTGATGGATGTACCCAGCATGGGGGTCAGTAGTCGGGGAGAAAGAGAGAGGCGGTAGCCCGTGGAGACATTGGTGTCTAAACATTTCCCTGGTTTACAGTATTGTTCTTGGCCACAGCGTATAGCATAGGAATCCAATCCCACTGGAGAAGCATACGTTCTGAGCCCTTAGGTCCAAAAAGTGCAAGGGTATATATTTATTCAGAGGGATCAGTGATGCACATCTTCTACAGCTTGAAACGTGTAGGTCAGCTGGAAAGGAGCAGAATCTCTTGATTTCTCTGCCAGATGTGAACGGATAGTGCTGCACAGTTCTAGATAGAGCATCTGGCTTTGGTGTCCCACTTTTAAACTCTGCTCACCTTGGCTATAGTGACCCAAAGACACACAAATACAGACTATTATAGGAACTTTGTGTTGCTAGAAAGCTGCCATTGTCACAATGAAAAATGCGCAGTGCGAAAATATTGTAAACATGTTGTAACCGACAGCTGCTGGATGTAACACAACATACGATAATTTGCTTAAAGGGTGAATGTATTAGCTGCTCATTAGAGTGGATTATGTAATGTGCTGTTTGAAGTTCAGTAACAACACAAAATATATCATGCAGAAGAACAGTTGAAGCAGTCATTTTGTGTGCGTGTGTATGTGTGTGTGTGGTGGGGTATGCTTTCAATGCACAGCTCTCACAGTGGTGCAATATAAGCTAAATTATATGTGTGCACTTTCGTATTTTTGTTCAGGATTTTCCTCTACCTTTGTAATGCACTCAGATAATGAGAAGCTGGAGAGAAAGCCGCATGGTTCCTGGACATTGATCTTGCTGCGGTATTGGTGCGGCGTATCACATTTAACCTCCAGGCCACAAAAATCACCCAATATTTATTGAGGCTTGTAGCTTGAAACCGGTCCTTTAAGACGATGGCATGTCTCCTGACACGGTGGGGGGAAACCCTGCATGGTTTGGAAGAGTTTGTGGTGTTGAGCCTCCACTCATGTACTGGAACGGAGATAGAGGGCTGAGGTGTAATGAAGAATTGCACACCGCTATTATTTGACACGTATGCAAATTCATCTTGTATGAAATAATATTAAAACTGAAGTCCATTTTGGCACGTAAATATGTTACACTAACCAAACCATATGTAATGTTTGACTCTTCACTCATCCCACAGATCCAGTACTGTATGTATATTTCATTTTATTTTAGAGCCGGCACATCTTTGTCAGAGTTTACCCTCACACTACATTTACGATGCTCGAGCATAAATTTGCACAATAGAGTGTGTTCATGTGGTTATTTTAGGGTGGTTACAGTACATGAGCAATGCATAAAAGAGCCCTTATTGTAGAATAGACATGAAAAACCTCCAACTAAAGTCATCATTATGTAGCTGCTTGTAAATCTGCTCAACCATGGTGCTTTATGTCAAGCACAAGTCTTGACCTATATAAGCCATGAGTCATGGTGGCCCCTTGTGCTCTTTATGATACTCTTATATCCTCCCTGCACTTTTTCACCCTGTCAACATTGAGCACTGATAGCATAAATACTTCTTAATCCTTTTATATTATTATGGAAGAACAAGACTATACATCGGTCGGTTGTGGCTGATTTTAGAGAAGGTTTTTGTCTGTTAAAGGAGACTTGGGTAACCCCCCCCTGACCACAATGTAAAGCCACAGGGCGTCTCAGTTCATTTACATTCTCAGCTACGCGGACTACTGATGTTGTTTGAAAACAAGAGGCTTTGTGAAAGGCTCCCAAAACCTTTCATGCTCTGAAGGCATTTAGGAAAAACACTGTCATCATGGACACAGTATGTCCCTGAGCGCCATTTGTAACATTTCACATCATCCATTCATGTCTCCACTGTCTGACATGGTCTACTTTTGTAAAGAGCTCTGAAAGATGAACTGGCTGGTGAGTTGTATGGGCAGATTGTGGACACTTTAATATCATTTATCAGTGGAACACTTAAAACCTGGTGTTCCATTTAACCCCAAAGTCTGTGATAATAATAGTGTTTCTCTTCATTAATCCCTCGGCCGCTATAAGGCCTTCAGTTTTAGTCAAGGATCACTTCAGCATGACACATGTTTACCTTATACATTTCCTTTCTATTCATCTACTATTTGACAAAGTAAGTGGTCTAATCCAACTGTTTTATTGCACCATCAGAGGTGCACAGTGAAAAAGTAGCTTCTCACACCCCATTTCTATGAAACAACACTTCATCTGGCTTTCTCATTTTTTCAGTTATAGAACCTCAGCTTTTAGATTGGCGACAGGATCACATTACAGAACGTGTACCGTCTACATGTGTAAGAGACCTGAGGGATTGTAATGGAAACTCACCGCAGAAGACACTGCCATTCAATGTCTCTTTTATCGTCTCACCCTTTTTTATAATTGGAATAATGGTCAATCACTAAACGCATGACACCTGAATTAGATATGGATTTTAAGCTGTTTCTTCTTTTTTCTTTAACAGTAAAAGTGTCCCATAGGGTTCAGTGCGATCATTTACTGGCACGGCACAGTATGTTTTACTCCATTTGCTTTACAATTTTCCTTTTGCGTAGAAAGTATTGTATCCAAAATTCAATCTTGTCAATTGGGCAATTAACTACTTCAATTAGGGAAATGGAAGAAAAACAGAAGACCGGACATAAATTACTTACCCATATGTTAACCCACTATTTCTGCTACAAGAAAGGCAGTGACCCAAAAAGCCTCCTTCGTGTCACTTCCTGGCTCTCTGGAGTCATAAAAGATCATTTTGAAGACTGCATGACTGTATATAATCTAACATATTTAAAACCTCTGCCTAGTCCAGCTGTGAACATGGACTCCAAAGCCCAAACTGCTTTGTGTCTTAAGACACCTGAAGAGCGCATTGTTGATATCACTTGAATATCACTTGCATCTTTTATATCACTATGTGAAGAGTTTTAGAGTTTGTTTTGGTAGTCACTTTAACCTATAAAGACCCAGTGCTACTCTTGTGGCAGTTCCCAGATGAATTTTTCTCTCTATTTAACCTTTCTTAAGTGATTTATCACAATTTATTGTAATATTGTACTCTGCATTTTGCATTTTCACTGTAAATCAGATATTTTCTTGCCTTTAATTTCCTATTGCTTATTTAGATGTTCAAGAAAACTTAGTAAATTCAAAGGTTATTGTATCAAAACAGAGAAAACTGAAGAAAAAAAGTGACTTTTTCAGCAAACATATCACTGACAACATAAAACAAGTGTCTCCATCCACTGTCATTTATCAAACTCCATCTGTTTTACTGGTGATACAATGTTGTAGAAGATGACGGTGTTTCCACTTTCACTACAGAGCCTGTGAACGTCAAAATGGGTCAAATCTGATGACCATGAAAAGATGACAAACTGCATTTTACACCAATTATTTACATGTATTGATAGGACTAGTGCCTCGATACGTATGAAATATTTTAGATTAGTAGATGCTTTTGGTCACTGGTGGGTGTTTGGGTTTTTATAGGTTAATTTTATATTTATTACATTGTATACACTTATATGCCTTCACGGCTTTTTCTATGTAATTAGGATGTCTAATTTCTATTCCACAGCCATTGTGGACATTTCTTGCATTTCACTTTTCATACCACAAGCATGTGACAAATAAAAACCTTGAATCTTGATGATATTGATGATAATGTTGATTTGTTGTGCATATCAGTCAGTGCTGGTAGCCTTTAATACTCTGTGCCAATGTATATCAGTGCACTATATGTTGTGGATGCTTACTGGAACATGTCCTCACAACACTGCGCAGCTGTTACTGTACATTGCATATTTGTGAAGAATAATGGAGTGCATTTTGGGAAGTGGTGTATGTTCATTGATTACAGTACTAGTATATTTGAATAAGTTGCCTGGTGTTAGGGTACTCTGTATAGCTGACTGACAGATATGGTGTCTTGGTGCTGTTTGATTGGAAAAATTGGGAAAGACATTTTCACACTTCAGTGTAGATGTGCACAGTAAATTTTGCTGTGTCAAATTAACACTAATAGAGTTGATTTTAACTTTATTCTAGAGTGTATTTGGTCCC
>JAPTMW010000016.1:4917948-4929363 GCA_029822955.1 Ostorhinchus angustatus | reverse complement strand
TCATGCTAATGACATCACGAAATTTCATCATACTTTTTTGTGATAATTGTTTGCCTAGGTTTCTGATTGTGATACTTTTTGAAGTTTTTATTGTTTACACATTTTCTGTGCTTATAATACGAAGCCTTTTCCCCGATATGGTCCATATAGTTTAGATTACAAACATTCTGATGAGAAAACAGATTTTGCTAGTACTTCATTTCCATCTGCAGTTTCTGGGCACATAGGCACAAACAGGAGTACAATGAGTGCAGACACAAATACATACAAACTAAGAAATTACCAATCACTCCTAAACCATAAAAATATTACACACCATGAAAAATATTTACCGGTACAGTATTTTAAGCAACTATTTATATGTTATTGTATTGTATTTATATGTATCTGTATTGTACTGTTACTGTATACGGGCAAGCAATGAAATAGAAATGTATATACCAACAATAAATAAAACCGGAGCAATTCCAAAGTTATCAGTCAACAGTTCTATAGCATGTAATCAGCAATCTGTGATGAAGATCAAGCTCAGAGTAGCAGTCTTATCTGTAGATGCAATTAGCTCAACTCTGTGTTTAAGAAAGCCAAGATGTGTTCTCAGTCCTTGGTCCAGTCCAGACTCTGACTTGAATGTTGTGATCTCACTCACTTCCTTGTTTTTTTTCTCTGACTGATTGTCCCAGTGTGAGTATTTTTGGAAGCCGTTACATTACACAAAGTGGACAAACATTTCTGCCAGTACGTTTCCTGTTAATAACTGAACTCTGAGTCTGTTGTCTGTAGCAAAAACTACAGAGTGAAAGGAATTGAAGACAGGATAATGTCAGCTGTCGGGCTTGATTTACAGCTGATGTTTAGCTGCTTACTGTTGCAAAGTCTAGGCCTGTCTGAGTTGACAGTGAATTCCAGGCCAAGTGCATCATCATCATACTGCTTTCTGATTTCTATCATCTATCACTCTGTTTCTTAATATTCTATTAAGTTACTGATTTGTATGAAAACATGAAGTTGTAACAAAGATCTTTTTTCTTCGTGACAGTTTGTTTTTATTGTATGAGAAATGTCAGGTCATAGAAACTTACAGTCGTTCCAACTTTGGTAGGTGAGTAAAAGATTCTGGTTCCAAAGACTCGATGTTGTTGAAGTGCAGATACCTGGAAAAGATTAAAGTGTAGACAAAGCACAGTGAAGCTTAATTATGGCTCCCTGTCTAAATAAATGTCATTTCAGTGTTACAGTAGGCTGTATATGGGGAAGTGTTCCCTCATCATTGGTGTGTATAGGTTTAGATGAATGAGAGTGCAAGAATTTGCACATCAGGCATTCATCTCTCAACAGCTGATATACCAGGACTGAAAATCTGTAGCTGAGTGTGAAATGAGACTGCCCATAGATGAAGAGCAAGTACAATGATTATCTTATGGAATGCAAATAATCTGTGCCTCAAAAAGCCTCTAAGCTTGAAGACCATAAATCAAACCATGTGCTTGCAAAAGGATAGCGTAATGAAATCCAACTGATGGCTATACAGTAACTGTAAGGCGTCAGTTGGGTATCTGTTGTTTTTTTAAAACAGGCAAAGCAACAGTCAAAGCAGCTCCAAGGCGAACAGACACAGAAGGACTAAAGCAGCACATAATGGAAAACACAATGGATTATTACGATGAATATCTTCCACATAACAACATCCATTTATTTTTCTACTTTTCGACTGTAGATTCTCTGTTGAGTTTCAAGGTTTCAAGCTGAAGTGAAAATCCAACATGACGTCATTGGGTGTTGCCTAAAATATGTCTTGAGAGGGTCTAAACAAAAATACACAACATAGCCCAGACATGAGAGACGCAAACGTTTAATAGTAACAACTGTTGTTTTTAGAGCCACCAAATTCCACATCTAGGACAAATAAACTTGCCATTCCCCATTAGACAGTTCAATTTTATTTAAATACTGTACATGAATGACCCTCTACCTAAGGACAAACCCTTTAGCATACTAACTGGACATCAACAGATAAACTGTAACTGATTGGTTGTACAGGAATGTTACCTAAGTACATAGGTCTTGTTCTTGCAGTAGTATATGACTTAGACTTTGACATCTGCTGCCTAGAGGGGATGTAGACCATTACAGCGTATGCAATCTGGCTCAGAACTTGTCACCCACATATAAAACCCTTCATTATTGTAGCAAAATTCAAAACAGCTGCAAGGCATGGTGCCTGATGTTGGAATTGGTTTGACTTGGTGAATTAGCCATTTGTTCTCAGTTAATGTGGTTAGAGTGAGGTACAGTAAGTCCTGGTCTCTTCCAAGAATACAGAAAGTTGACTTAGAAAAGGTGCATGTTTTCCCAAACGAAAATGATGCACTGTCCCATCAACATAGCACAGGGACATGAAGTTATCTAATACATCACGTGTCTGTAATAAACCTCTGCATTAACAGACTAAACACACAATGCACAGCGTGGTTCTAATAAATAAACACAGAACAGGTTACAGTGGTAGGTTCTGTGTTTAGAAAATATGGCAGAGAAGCGATCTCTTTAGTACGAGGCCGGAAACAATGCAAATCAAGCTTTGCTCTAAAGCAGAAGCTCCAGCACATCACTGCTAGCCATGCTAGCACAGCACTAAATATCATGCTTTATTCTTCACATGGGGGTGGCGCTTATCTGCGATCCTGACCACAAGACATGCGACTCATGCAAAAGGGTCAAAACAGTTCAGCGCAGCATACAAGGGTGGGTGCACACATGGCATGCATGGTGGCAGTGGAAAAGTGGATAGAGGGGCGCACGGAGGGGATGAACAGAGGGTGTCACTATAATGAAAAATATTTGAACACAGCTGTCATGATGCCTATGTTAGGCCTACATGACCATATCAGACAGTATTCGTAACATATCAGTGACATCCCAGTGTGTCTTTACATCATATGACTTAGCTTGCAAATCGCATATGACCATGTAGGCCTGACCAGGCTTCATGCATTGTACGTAGCAGTCTTTGGGTAACGGAAGGGTGAGGTTGCTGGGGTAGACGCATTTCACAGACGGAGAGACAAAGTGGGAGAGGGAAGCAGGAGGGCGAGCAGAAGGAAAAGGTGGACGAAGAAGGTGGTCACTTACAGTTGCTCAAGAGAGACAAGCCCCTTAAATGCTTGTCTGTCAATTGATTGGATTTCATTCTTGTACAAATAGCTGAAAGAAGAAATAATCAGTAACATTAGTAACACACACACACTCTCACACAGGATCATCTGAACTCTGGTTATTATGAAAGTAATGAGGGGATCTGACCAAAAAAACAGAGATTCTTTAAGTAAGCTTTTTAAATGATGCTACACCTTCAGTATGGCTCAAAATTATCCACATTTCAGTCATCTTTACGTACTCTTTAAAAGACTATAAAAAAAAAAAGGAATAGTTGAATAAAAACATTTTGATGCACATATAACAGCCTAAGTGTGTTCCCTTGACCTCTGACCTGAACAAAGAGCACACCCTGTTGTACTTACTAATACATTCACAAATATTTTCTTACAGAAACTAGCTAGAGTTATTAAAGGTTTTACCATAAACCTTAACACTTCATCACTTATGGAGTTCATTAAATTCAGGTTCTTTTTGTAACTTACTCCTTCAAAGACTGAAGTAATACGTAACTGGCACAGGATTAACATGGTACTTCAAAATGTATGCATATTTTTTCCCTCGATTATACATGTCACAGTAATATGATACTAGAAAAGCAATAGCTTTCAGCTGTCTTATCTCTCATCTCTCTCTTTTTTTTCCACCATCACACTCATGAGGACACACGATGAAAGATATAGATCTCCTAACACAACATGTGATGCAATAATGGAAAAATAAACATGCGCTTTTTGTCACTCCTCTTTTCATTTCTTAAGTTTGTCTCTGTCAATACTATCAGATGTCTTACACCTGGATTGCACCGGCTGTGTTATGTTACAGCTCCGAGGCAGTTTTGTTCTGCCTGATTTTGTTAGGTTACACAGTTCAATGATTTCTTTTCTTTTAAACTCTGTTTGTTGTCATTTTGTATTTTCATGTGATAAAACATGTAAAATGTCCAGTGCGTATAGTTAAGAGGCATTTAGGATGGATTATCACAAAAATTAAACTCATAATCATGCTTTCATTGGTGTACAATTACAAGAAACTAGAAACTGTTGTTTTTTCATTATCATGGAATGAGCTGTCTATGTCCACAGAGGAAGCAGATTTGCCTCTGTAGTCTCTCATGTTGCAGTCCTATGTGTCTAGACTACTTCTTCTTGGTCAGGGTGGATGAGTCGAGTTTAACACATCAGTGTTGATGATCTGCTGTTAAATGCAATTGGGACTTTCAGTCAGTATTGTATTTTGAAAACTGACTGGAGATTTTATGCCATTCCTTGTTGGACTTCCTGAATGTTTCAGTCTACTCTATGCACCTTGCTTCTGTCAAAATCATATTATAGAGTCATTTTTAGTGGAGAACCACCAGAATCTGACATGCCCTATAACACATCCTGTGGAATCACAACATTGTATAAAGAAGCCACAATCAGGTCTGGCAGCTGCACCGTAGCCATAACACAATGCAACTGTTTCTGGTAGAATTCAGGGGTTAACCACAGGATGAATGGTGAGTACAAAAAGATAAAAAGATATAATTTATGTGCTGTACATATGTTATAAATGTAATAGTAGGATGGAAAAACTAAGCGAGACATTTCGAGACATAGAGAGATGACACTGCTTTCATACATGTTCCAGATGACCTCTTACCAGGAAATGTTCTATGGCTTTGTGGATGAATGGGAAACACAGCTGACAGCCGCCCTGTGTGTTTAAGAGTGAGTCCACATAGTTTAGGTTGGGGTTTACATAAGAAGCTGGATTTGGACAGTGGGCTCAGATCTCAAGAGCTTTACTTAAATGACCAAGTATCTTTATCTCTGCCAGGAAGGTTTTGCGCCTGTTTATTTGTTTGTCTGTGTGTCAGCAGGATTATGCAAAAACTACAACACTGATACTGAAGAAACATGGTTGAAAATTGGACACAGTCCAGGACAAAACCTATTACATTTTGGAGCAGATCCATAAAAAGAGCCAGAACCTGCCATTACAAAACTTTTTTGGTTTTCTCCTTCTCTTGCAAAACAGGGTCTTTGACTGAATTACAGGACAATGATAGTCTATACCAGATGGATGAAATGCAGCTGAATAATTGAATAAGATTAAAATAAGCACCGATGGAGCAAGTCAAACAGAGTCTTTGACCTCTGTTTGACTTGTTTATGGTGGTGGTCGTGGGAGAGGGGGAAGCAGTACTACGGCCAGCCACCCAGCCGTTAAGATTGGAGGACTTGAAAGATGACAGGGAATGGCCTTCGCAGGGGCCCAAAGGAAGTAAAGAGGTGAAACGGCAGATACAATCTAGCCCCAATCTAGCCCCAAGCCACAGAGCACTGAATCAGATAATGACAAAGGCTGAGACAATAGCGCAGGCTTCAGATTAACTCTGCTTTAAAGAATGAGGTGCTCTGTAATTAAAATCATCCATAAATAACTACAGTATTTCATTACAGCAACAAGACACATAAGTCAGGACAGACTTATGTTTAAGCTGAAGAGCGCAAAAGACAAGCTGCTACATACCTCCCTGTTCCTTTTGGAACTAAGCTGATGTATTTGATCTTGTGTGAATTGTCTAGTGTTTCTCCATGATATAAGATGAGCAGTGATGTAACCGATATTCATAACTGTTATTCATGTCACCTCTTTCTCAGACACACAGACATTTTAGTCCTTGCAAATACATTTTGTCTTAAAAGATGTCAGATGCATTTATCTTCCAGCTGGCTTTGCCTAATCAAAACACAGCATAAAACATGATGTCATCTGAAGTCTAGCAGAGATTATCACATGACTCTGGGTACAGACAGTGCTCCAGCCACAACTGAGGCTGGTTGGATTGCAACGTAAGTGACTAACAAAGTGAGCCACTTGGGTTTCCCACAGAAACCCTGAGGCTACACGTGGCTGAAAACCCCCTCTGTTCTCTACACTGCCTCAGGTCAGGACTAACAGACACATGAGTTCAAAGGATCAGGAAGACGTGCTTTCCATGAACTGTGCTGAGACATTTTTTACTGACTAAGGAGTCTAGGAGCATCAGCCGTCATCAACGTTTACAGTCACTAGGTGTTGTGTTTAAGACATGCCACACTGCGCTCCCATTTCTGCTACACTAACAAAAAGCAGCAGCGGTCTTTCACTTATTATCACATCTGAAAAACCAGAATACAGGCACATTGTCTCAAAATAAATTACCTTCATACTAGTTTGACATTTAAACAACTCACAGATATTTGAGGTTTTCCAGGTCTTCGAATGCCCCCCTGGGGATCCTTCGTATATGGTTGTTGTTAAGGAGGCTGTAGGGACCAGAAAAGAAGGTTATTCTAAGGTTAAAAGATGGACGGTATATTTAGGCCATGTGAATCCACAATGTATCATGACAAGCAGGTATAATAAATAGTTTTTATTGTAAACCCCTGGTCTAAGGCACTGTAAATAAATTTAAGTGTTTAAGTCACATCCGTCTCTTTGTTTATCATGTATTTTCTTGAACAAAATTCATGTGAAAGACCTCACAAGACCTAAACCTCTACTTAACATTTTTAATCCTTTCATCTTTTAAGACCTGCTAATTTTTCACTGTATTAGGTTGAAATGAGTTCCACAAACAATCATTAATTTCCAAAAAAATCATACCTCCACCAGTTTTCTCTAACAGTGTGTTGGTTATGTGTACTATGGGTTCTATCATATCTAGAAGTTAATGGGTCCTGCCTTGTAAATGGACTACCACAGATAAGGGTGAATATAAATCCTGCATTCTGATTAAAAATTTTCCAGGAAGGATTATCTTAATTTCCTTGACAATATTTGTGAGACAGTGTTAATGTTCATTACAGATTTACAACAGTTTTTGGAGATAGTGTATTGCTTCATCAATTACTTTCAACCTACCTCAGCGGTTGAAAAAAAAAACAAAACACACAGGTGCAGAGTCTTCTTGACATGACTTTTCTCTAGAAAATCTACAACATGAATTAGGTAGATTGGACAAGTTATACAGAATGGCCCAGTTCTTAATATCATCTGGATAGCTTCACACAAATAAAGTTTCTTCTCCACTTAAAACCACAAGTGCTTAAAAATGTACTGCAAACTGGTTTTTCAAGTGGATGACTGTTTTTCCCTCTTTATGTGCAGTGCAATAGGAAACATGATTCGAATGACACTGTCACATCGGTTGTCTCTAATCTGTCAGTGTAAAGTCTACATATGCTGAATATGGATAGAAAACCAAAGGCTCTCCTTCTCTATGGGCTTTACAGACATTTTTCTGTCTGTTCAACAGCAATATTGGACAAGTGTGTGTAGTTCAAAGACTAACAGACTTTAAGGATGTGTTATTGTTCAGTCTGTGGGAGTGAAACCTAAAACCACAAAGAGCTGTCCAGGATATAAAGCTCTCAACAGGCTGCATCGCTGGCTAGCTGATAGGAAAAGCTGCCTTAAGGGACTCTTCCTCATCGTGAAATTATATCAAGTCACCCTGTGTATACACTGATCAGATGGAGTTAAATCTATATAGCATGTTTTATTAATGATTAGCTTATTGTTACTATATTCTTTGCATTTTCTACCAAATTCCATACTGTGGGCTTAAGAAGGTATCTCAGTAATGTTTGCAAATATTTGAATAAGGTGTGGTCTGTTTGATTTAGTCTAAGATTTTGAAGTGAAGATGCTGAACCATGCACACATTTTTTCACTTAAATGATACTCTGCTCATAAATAATCCAAGAACCTGGGATATTATTACTTTATTAACTTAGCAATGCACCATCTAGCAGCTACAACATATGATAAATAGACCTGTGGGTGGAAGTGGAAAAATAAATTCCTCACAGATTACGAGCTGACCTACATGTGTGAAACCACAGCAGAACAGAGCAAGAATTTGCCTGTGTGTGTAACACAAGCAGGAGTTTCTAGGGAAGTGACAATCACTCTGCGGAGGGCTGTTTAAGGAAATGGGCCTGCATTCTATAGTCTAATATTCTTATAGCAGTTTTGCCTGATACATTGTATTGCTCTTACCATATACCTAGCACAATCTCAGATCAAAAACAGATTTTATACTGTATGTATAGAGAAAAAAGAGCGCTTACAGTGTGTTGAGGTTCTTCAATCGTCTGAAGGAACCAGGCTGTAAATCTTTGATTTTGTTGAACCTCAGGTCTCTGTAAAGCAGAAGGAAATATACTTAGTGACAAAATTTTGTGGTATATAAAAGAGAAACATGATAGAAAAGCTCTGCAAAAATTATAATTATACTGGAAGGATGTGCAGAAACCATTTATGAATAGAAGATCAAAGCATATCGTGGAAAACCTTGCAGGACAATTAGACATACTATTCATCTCACAAGAATGTCATTGTCATGCTTTAATCATAGGGCCACATTTAAATAACACCGGCCCCTAAGATAACAATTACAGAGCTAGTTATAGCCGTCAGTGGGCCTTAGTATGTGTCTTCTTTCATTTGAAGAGGCTGTGTAAGGATAACAATATAGTGACATGACACTAATCATTCTTGGTCTAAAACAAATGACTTCGCCTGCCATGAAAGTGTCAAGTTAAAGACCCTAATACTGCAATTAGGCCTGGGAAAGTGAAATCATTCTTAACCCTATGTGGCACCGACAACCACAGGCATGACAAGTTATAATTTGAATCTCATCTGAACGGTGATGTTACGGTTGAGGAACTTAGGCTGTATGTAATCTGACCTTCAGCTAAGCCATTTGCTAAATGTATTTTTACAAGATTAATTCTGAAAGTAGACAGAGCTATTAATAACCACTTACAGAACACCAAATTGTGAGGGAGAGACATTCAGAAACCCTCCATCCATCTCCCAAAATGGCATACTTCATACTGATCTACGGTCATTAATTATATTTTTATGTCTCACGACACAGCAGTTCTGCCGGATTTGACTTGACACAGAGAGAAATGCCGATTAAAAGACTGGCTTTTACATTTATCAATGCAATGAAGACAGAGAGAACTGCACCAGCCTCTCTTCCAGTAAGTGCAACTCCCCCACTAACTTCTTGCAGTGTCATGTGAGCCAATGGCCTTACAGAGTAAATAATACAGAAGTGGGTCACAAAAACATCACTGATTATGTAATAAATATCAATGCAAAGTGATGATTTTCTCAGTTTACCAGAAAACAGTTTCACCTTTGGACTTATTCCCTTTTTAATATCTGACGCAACCTTTTATGTCATTCAAACCATCCAGACCATTAAGAGCTGCTGTAATGTCTGCATTTGTCTATTAGCTTAAACTGATAATGTCCATTTCTCTTCCAAAAGACCATAACGCTATACATTCTGGAGTTTTTCATTTCTTACATTTCTGTGAAAATGTGGGCCAAATAACAAAATCAAATCATTTTGTGGCGAGTCATTCGCTCTGTAAAACCCCTCACATATGGATCTAATCAGAGCGAGTCCAACTTTTTCATATGCTGACTTCCTTTCATATAGACACTGAGTGAGAGAGAAAGAATTCAAATACTTTTTCTGACATGAATGTCAGCTGTAGTGATAGCAGTTTTTTTTGTTTTGTTTTTTTTTTATCACCAACTTAAAACAGGTGCAGCTTTGCTATATAACTAAAAACTTTGTATTTTTGCACAATGATGGACCATTAAAATACTTATCAACTCAATGAAAAAACAAATCAAATTCAGTCAATAATAGGATTGAAATGCAAGGAATGACCCCCCTTGATTCAATGCATTCTGTGCGTGGACATACCAGCTACAGTGGATTGGCTGTTTGTGTTGACGTGGAAGAACCATTCTCACATGTTAGACTCGGTGGGGGAGCATTGAGGCACAAGCTTTATTTGCATCACCAGGAAGCTATTTTCTTTGTCACATTGCATATCACAGCAAATATTGAAACAAAGAGAAAAAACATCAAGTGAAGGCAATTATGAAAGCAGTGTCCATGGACCCATGTGGCCAATCAGAATCTGAATTCAGCAAATTTTCCCGGCACACATTTTGTCTCGACCTACTTAGTCAATTTACCCCCCTTTGACTCCAATAGTTTCCGGTGAGGAGCTCATGTTTGTACTCCTTCCAGCTTTAGTGCAACCCTTCTCGGTGTAGTCTAAATAGAGACTGGATTGAATCCCCCACTGAGCCCGTCTCTCTTCATTTTAGTTTGAGTTTCAGCTCCCTTCTGTTGTGCTCTTATTAATGGCTTCCTGTGCTTGGTGGAACACTTTAATCACATCATCAAACAGGTTGAAAGAGAAAGTCCATCTGTGTTTTGCTGACTTTGTCTATATCTTATGTTTCATTTGCATTTGTGTGTTATGTAGGAACTTTTTTTTTTAATCACCTTGAGAATTTGTTAAGCATTCAAGTGAAGGTCTGACCTAGAGAGTGAAACATTGAAGCCCATCCTCACCTATAGATGGACTTTCAAAGGTTGGTTTCAGGCTTTGGATTAAAATTCACACCACAGCTTAAGTTTGGAAAAGGAGAAAACATTATTATTTTGGTTAACATTGCTATTTGCTGCAAATGTGTGTGGTTTGTGTATGTAGTATGTTACGGGGAAGCTAATCTCTTCCTACAGTTACTTGTGAGGATGTTACTCCCTTATGGGGTAAGGGAAACGCAACTTTCCACAATTGAATCATTCAAGGGTTGTGGGTTAAGTCGTTTCAAGTTTCAAGTTAGGACTGGAATGGTCAGAGAGGGTCTCCAGGAAAATAGCATACACTACAAACAAAAGTTAAGGATATTACTTTTTTTGTCCTAGGTGCTATTTATTAAATCTGTCCACTGCCTCCCATTTGTTTGTTTCCTATTACATTGAGTTCAACTTGGTTCTGCTTGAATCAACTCTGCCTAGTTGAGCATTAAGCTAATACTCACAACTGTACACTTGAGGTGCTTGTTTTTCTGTTCCAATTTTTACATTGTTCAAGTCAACAGAACCCAAAATGAAGATGTTCTTTTCTTTGCTTTGTTGTTTTTTGATGTTTTGTCACAATTGTGGATCTGTGCGATGTCATTTGGAAGCCTGGATGTGGCTAGAGCAAATCAGCTCCTTGAAGAGTATCCTTAACTTTTTGCTAGTAGTGAATGTCAGCACGTGTTTCCTTCAGCTGTTTTTATATTTATTTTCAATTTGTGCATAAATATTTTAAGTAGAAATCAAAAAGTGCAGAACAGAACAGATTCAGTCAACAAATAATCACTTAATGCAAGTGTGTGTGTGTGTGTGTG
>JAPTMW010000016.1:4902358-4917848 GCA_029822955.1 Ostorhinchus angustatus | reverse complement strand
ACCCTCCTTGCCTCCAGTGTCACTCACACTGGTGTATGAATGTGTATGAATGTTCGGTGGTGGTCGGAGGGGCAGGTCTATTTAGGCTTATTTGGTATTTTTCCTCTATATTTGCTTAGGTGTGATGCAACACTACGTAAGAGTTAATCATAAGTTTTTAACAGTAGGAAAAGCCATGCATAATTAGCAAATAAGGTCATGTTAGTGCAAAACATTTAACCTCACATATTTACTACACAATGAGCTGATGCATTTGGAGGAGGAGGGTCTTCCATGGAAAGCCCACAGATCACTTCTAAGTGAAGCAGTGCAGCACCCTAATGAAAACATTTCTCTGCAGGCAGAGTGATGCCCAGACATGCAGAGGCAGAAGTTGTCCTGCTTACCTGCCTCTGGCTCTGAGATCAAGTCAAAGAGGAGCGAGGAGGGAACAGTAGAGCAGGGCTACAAGCCCTTTCAGACAGCACCCATTTGAGGGATTCAGACATGGTTCTGAATTCTTTATAGATCATGTTTTTTTGGGATTCACCAAATCTTTATCATTAACTGTCATCATGTGACAATCCGCTACAGCAAGGTTTCCTCAAACATTTCAATTAAAAAAAAAAAAAACAAGATAAACTGGTATTAAGACCCAAACTTTGAAAATACATTGAATTGAAATAACATTTACATTTTTGACTTTCACTGTGAAAATAATCTAGAATAAATGCACTTTGCTGCCTGATCCATATTAGGCACAAGTCTGCAATGCAGAAACAAAAGTCAATGACAGTATTGAGATAATGTCAACAATTGATCGAACACTGAAAAGTAATGTTAACTAACTTACAAACAGTACACACACACGGCTCCCTTTCCACTGAGAAAACTTTTTTTTTGTCATAGATCATATTATGATCTTTGTGGAAGAGATTTTTTTTACTTCCAATGGTGTGACTTTATAACATCTCAAACTAATAAAAACAGGCCTGTGATCCAGGTTTGGGAAAAACACATCCACTGCATTTGAAAACTGAAATTTAAATAATTGCATTAAATGATTTGTTAAACTCATTTCATTTAATGTCACAGGTAGAGTAAAAATCTAACGATCAATACACATTTAACAATGAATTATGGTCTTTATTCCAATTTTTTTGATCAGTTCATCCATATCTGTGCAGGTGATTCTGTGATCCTGCAAATTAACTGTGGTTGTCTTAAATAACTATAATAAGGAATACTATGAAATAACTGTGACAGGTCGAATCATATGAGCAGCATCTTACTGACGGACATGTACCAGATGTACTCCAAGATGCTTAAGAAACAACATTTATCTTAATTAGACTCAATATTGACTGGTATGGGGTAAATATTTGTTAACTAAGCCACATTACCTTTTGGTGGATATGCTATTTTGGCTCAGCTTGTTTATACCTGTGTGGGTGCATAGTCTAATACGTAATATATTTCTTTATGGAGAGAGCTAAATGAATGAGTGTTGTCTCTGGTAGCAGGGTGTGTTTAAAGCCTCAGCTGTCCATGCAGGAGATGGAACAGCTCAGCTGACCAGAGGGTCTGAATGTACTGGCACTGATGGTATCAGCACCAATTTATCTCATGAGTGCTCTCAGGCTTGAACATTGAGAGTGACAAGTGGCATTTGATCACAGCACTGACACTCTGAACTGTACTCTGTGTTTGTCCAAGTGATTCTTTTGTCTGCAGGTCTGGTAATACAAACTTTGTGCCTGTGCCAAACACTAACCCCACCCATCCATCATAACCCGGAGACACATATTCATCAATGATCCCTTTACAAATGCTACTGGTTTTATCATAATTCTCACGATATCTATTATGCAACTACGCTCCTTTTGCAGCATGAAAGCAAAAATCCACAATTGTTTCACAACAATTAAGCAGGAAGTAATGACTACACTTTGTCAGAGGAGCAGGACTGTAAAGCTGCTTTGTGATGTTTATCATTAGGGAACAAGAGAAATGCAGGGGAGGAGAATGAGTCAATCCACAGGAGGAAAAAACACAGGAAGAAGTATGGTGGACATCTAGTAAACAAGGCATTTGCAAGAGTTCACTGAGACTTGTAGGGATGTCATCACTAAAAACGAGCACAGATCGCTGAAGGTTTTATGATATTTACTCCAGGACTTATTAAAGGAGTCTTTTAGCTCCTATTAATGTGTTTTGGTGACTGTGTGCCAGAGGGAACCATAAAACAGTGAGTTCAACAGCCCCACAGAGCAGCTGACTGCCTGTTTAGGCTTCCCCAATCAAAAAGCATGAACCCTCACAGCAATGAGGTGGCAATGGGAGCTTGACAATACAATAGTCAATACAGTGAGGACAGAACAATAGGATATTTGATGTCATTTACCCACATCTGATCATAGACTCATTGTTAAATATGACAAACACGATAAAAATAATGTAACTTAATGTGTCAGGGATGTAAAGCTAAAGCTAAAGAGAACTGCCAAACACCTTCTAGACACTCAGCATATGATTAGGGCACATGGTTGTTTTGGGATTTAACAAACTCAAAACTTACATTTTAGGGAAGATAATTGGTGTGACCTTCTTAAATAAGAAGATGCTGACGATCTGACGCCAGTGTTTTGGGTACAGTATGTCTGAGATACGACGTCCAATGAGCACACTAACTATTGCCCCGTATGAGACAATTACAAGTCTTATGGGTCACTGTGCTACAATAAAAAAAACATGCCAGTAACAACTTACACGGTTTATACATTTACTAGACTGTGATAATCAACCAGGCCCTTAAAACTGAAAGGCGTTAGACTTGCAGCAGCAGAGTGTGGTGAACACACAAAACCAGCCATGATGGTTATTATGAAAAACACAATGAAAATATGAAATTTGACCACTAATCTCATTTATTTCTCCTGATTTTTACTTGACTAAGCTCATGATTCAAATATTTAAAATTTCCACAAAATCTGTTAAGACATTAAACACATATACTTTCTGCTGATACTCATCTCTCAATTTAAAGAGCAGAAGATTTTAAATTCAACTTAAATCTGCAGTTTCACTAAAATCGCATTTAGTTTTGTTCAGTCCTGTCATTTCACTCTTATGTAATATTTGCTGATAATATTAAGCATAAATGTTAGCTATAACAGGGGATATAACATCATCAACAGACACCCAATGGAAATGGCTCTGTGAGAGTTAAATAATTTCTCTGACAAAACATTGCATGGCACATTTGATATAAATACACAAAGTATGAATATAACATAAACGCTGATGCTTTTCAGTGTTTTATTCTAGAAATGCTCAACACTGTGCATTTAAAGGGTGTGATATTTAATAACATCAAGATGAAGATGCAACTAACTGAATACCTCCTCTCCCTCTCCTATGGGAGGGGCTGAAAAAATGCAGAAAGTCCCTTGATAGAGCCAGTGTTTGTTCTGGGCTTTTAAGTATAGGCAATAATAGCTGTGGTCAACAATCAAATATAATGAGTAATGGTACTGTTTGTTAATACTGGATGCTACCCATTATGAAACACAAAACTGAGGAGAAGAGGAAGTCAGTTTTGTTCTACTGTAGTGTCACAGACTCTACAGATGCAAACGCACCCCTCTGTGGATAAACTGTTCAATGTATCTAAATGTAACCTGAACACAGGAGTTCTTATTATTGCACTTTTACTATTATTACTAATAACTTAAATTTTTATAGTTAGAATCCCAAATCCAATCCAAATCCCCCTAAACCTGGTTCTTTAAAAATTAAACTAAGTCAGCACATGAATGATAATAGCTGACTGTCTCATCAAGAAACCATGTGGCCTCTGAGCCAGGCACTGCAGAGGTTTAACACACTGTGTGAGAGCTCACAGTCTGCACAAACACTATCATATCATAGATTCAACACAACTGAAGGACTAGGGATAGACAGATTATCAGCTACAAATCACATTGTCACGATTATTGAATTTTATTTGATAGCTTAAAAGCATTAAAATACATTTTTTCAGTTTTAGTGTATGCGTTACAAAAAACAGTTATCAGTCTTTCTGAACACTAATAATTGGTATCAGCATATTGGCTGATCCATAGTTTTTGACCACCAGAAATTTGTGACGTCTTCCACTGACAGTCAGAGGTGACAACACTGATGTAAAGTGAAAGAACAGTACTACTATTGTCGTCCTATGAGGAGCTTTTGTCATCCTGTCTCTAATTTAAACTACCTACACTACGTGCTTGGTTTGTTTAATACAGCTTACATTATAAATAGGGATGTAACGGTGCACTCCTTTGTACCGAAATGTTTCAGTTCGGGGCAATACAATACACAGGTGTACCGAATGAATACATGCAGCCTATGTGAACAACGCAAACACTCGCCTTAAACTTTCCACACGAACCTTGTGCTGCTGCTGAATTCTCAGCACCGCTGCAAAAAATCCCAAACACTTTATTCTGAAGCTGGGGTGCCAAGGGGGGGGTGGGGGTGTAAACATGACAACAGAGAGTATAACAGAGGCACAGAGGCTGGGTCAGATGTTTGAAGTGTGTTAAAGGCCCCCACAGAGTCGGGCGAACTTGACTCCACAGACGTCTGCATGTACTCGAGGTAGACTAAAAGCAGAGCAGACGTCCACTGGACACACCTGTGCAAAGCTCAATTTTTACAGCCACGCAGACTCCACGCACGTGTACTCGGTGTCACACAATGTAGGATGATGTAAATGTAGGAAATTGTCACGAGAAATGTAGGAAATTGGTACGCTCTGCTATGAAACCTCAAACGTCCAGACAGTGCGCGCAGAGTCCGCGCTGCACACAGAACGCACACAGTGCTCAAACTCTGAAGGAGCATTAAGTTTCATTTTTGGCTTTCGGTAGTTATGGAGTGCAGCCCCTTCACTGGTCTCCTTCATTATACCGAAAACGTATCAAAAATGTATCAAACTGAAGACCCCTGTACCAAACCAAAAATTTTCTGTACCGTTTCACCCCGAATTATATGTTGTATTAAACAACATAGGTTAACAATGCTGCTAAAGAATGGGGCTACAGTGTGAATAATACTCCAGTACATCTTTATTCTTTAATCATCTAGCGACAACAAAACACAAGAATGTAATCATAAAAAGTTGGTGATTCTCTAGGAACTGGGCATGTGAGCTGTTACAGTAGTAGATGGCCGGGCTATAGTAGTACAGGGTATATAAAATGTATCAATAACACAAAATATTCATATCAAAAATGTACACATCATTATACATAACAGATGCAGCTGTTTTTTTTTAATTAACCCGTTTTTCATCAGACAGGTATCAACTCAATGTGTAGCTCATGTCATATTCTCTTGTTTTACATGGATGACTACAGTCATAGGGGTTTCAGACTCTGGGCCCTTTCAAACATTGAAGACCAATAGTGCAGCACCTGAATGCATCCTGTACTGGCACAAATGCAGGACTGAAGCAGCAGCTACTAGTGGTATTCACACAATATTCCTTAAGTGGAGACATGGCTTCTTGCTGGATCATTATATTGTTAGAGAGATTTGTTAGTGCTCAGAGGTGATTATGTAAAAGTTATTGAGTTGAATGCTGAAATAAACGGACTAAATTGCAAACCACTTTATAGCACTAGCAATAAAAACATGTCTGGCACTGTCGTTGGAGTGTAAGCATGACACCGACCACACTTTAAGAATGGTCCTCTGTATTCACAATCCAAACAATTCATAGGATTCTGAACTGAACAAATGTGAACTATTGCTGCAAGGGAAATTTCAAAAGGTTTTCTGTAAATTCTTGTCTGAGCCAGGACGATGAGTGAAGCTGGCTGTTGCCCAATTCAACTCGCATCTGAGTGCCATGTGTGGACCTCTCCTCTCTTTCTCCCTCTTTTAGCCAGGGGAGTCATTTGGTTTTGTGACACATGCCCATGTGGGTTCGCCAAGGGCTCTAGGGTGTGCGTGAGTCATTCTTAGTTAAACAAGAACATAACTGGCGTCTCGATCGGAGGAACAGTGAAGTGGGATCTCCAAACATGGCTGTGATGGTTCTCTGCAAAACACATCGTGTGTAAAAAAAATGGCAGGGTTGTGTTTGTTATCAGGCTTGTGCTTGTGTGTTTGCACACAGCAAGAGCCTATCAAAATCCTACAAACCTTGGAGGATTTGGTCTGTTTTTTATGGTTAAGGGCTGTATTAAATGGACTGTATAAAAATTATAATAAGAGAACTGTTTCCCTTAAAGGTGAGAATTTCTTGCTCGCCATTACATGTCCATTACTAGCATACGCATGGACACACAAAGACAAAGACGGAGAGAGAGAGCCCCATTCACACTTTTCACAGTGCATAGTTGTGGTAGACTTATTATGATATCCTAGCTTTACCTGGCAGAGAATGCACTATACCTCATTTACGTTTATTATTTTTTGAAGGAGCTCCACACAGAGGCTTTTGATGGCTGTTGTAAGCTTTAGTTTTAAAGGTTTCTCATCTTAGTACAGTAGCATCTATTGTCACAGTACCACTCTTAATGCAATGTTCTGGCAGTAGTAATGAACTTTAAACAACCAGTTGCTGGTAAAAACAGGGGATTACATAGGGAGGACAACATACAACATAAGGCCTAGGTTGGACTTGAATTCAGGCTGCTGTGTGAACTATCCTCCATTAGATCCACAACCTGAGTGCTCCTTGACTATATTTTTTGAGGGTTCAATGTGTGTGGGTAGCTCACCTGATGGAACACGTACCACATAGGCTTAGGTCTTATTGCAGTGGTCTAGGCCTAAATCTAGGCTGGGCCACTGGCTGTACACCATGCCATCTCCCTCCCCTGACTTTCCTGTCATGCTCTACACACCACGTAGCAAAAATAATAAATAAAAAAATTAGTTTCAAGCACACACATATTACACTAGTGAGACAGGATGGCACTGAAATAAACTGATGGTTTTGTGACTTGCTGGAAAGCGGGGATCACTGTATGCTGTATTTTTCTGCAGTACAATCAGCTCACTTTAGTGGCGCTTGGCTCTCCATCTCATATTTGTCTTGCTCTTTCATGGAGAGCACAATTTCTGCAAAATATGGGTAGACAGAAAATAAGCTTTAAATTTAACCATTCTCTAGTGCCAAGATTACCATGTAGTAAAAGAGGCCTACCATACTGTATATTTCAGACATGTTTTCAGGAACTAATTTATAAGAAATGTGAAACAGGGTCCTCCAAATCTCACCAGCTGTCCTGAATTGGAGGGCACAGGAAGAGAGAGGCCAGTAGAGCTCCTTTCAACAACTATCTTGGGCCCAATCTCCCTGTGCAAATGAGCAAAGCTTTGGGGATTTCTGGCTTTGCATTCCATAATGCTGCAGAGACTGAGTGCCTAACAAAGCCTGACTGCAGCAAATTCCACACAATGGAACTCCACTTTCCCTCCCTGACTCACCAACGCTGTCACTTGGTCAGACCAGGCTGCTGTTCTGAGGTGGAGCGGCTATCAGACACATAGAAAAGCAACAGAGCAAGAAAGGTGGGTTCCGACTGGCCACCAGGTAGTTCCATGTACAATGGATAAAAAAAAATGGTGCCTCAGCAGTATGTCTGCCTATTACAGCCCATATAATCAAGTCAACCCCCTGGTAGCACTGTGACACCAACCCCCACTGATGTGACTCACCAGCCTTCTGCAGATTCCACTCATGATCAGGACACTCAATCCATTCAACAGTGCCATTCACATAACACACAGACAATCAACCATAGTGGGATTTAAATTAACTACTTTTTCCATGTCCTGCTGCCCTTACTGTGTTACTGATCCTATATCTATCAAGCTTTGTCACTCAGTATGTCACTCCACTGCATGGTGTTTATAATGATAAGGAAAAAGTGAAAAATGCTTCGATAACAGTTATGAGGCATCAGAAAGCGGTGCACCAAAAAGACTTCAAGCATTATGTTCACAATATGTTAATTTGATCAGCAAAAACTCATTTTGCTTTGAGATGTGACTATCATTAGCTTGTCTACCACTCAGTTATTAACAAACAACAGTTGTATATTACTTACAAGTTAACTCTACTTTAATATATACCGGGGCACAGTTTTTGGTTTTTTAAATTTTGATTTTGCCAAATGTGATCCTTTAGCCTGTGTTAAATGAAAAAATCTGGATAACATTTCAACTTCAGTTTTCATATTAAGCGGTGTATTCAACATTTCCACTGAAACTCCTTAAAAGTACTGTTTTTGCTCCTTAGGCTATACACCATAAAATCACTCATTTCTGTTCTATCAGGCTTTCTACCCAGAGTGACACTCTTTCAATCTTTTGGTGCTTTTTTTTGTTTTGTGTTTTTTTTTTCATTTTGTGTCATTGTCTCATGTTATGCCAATGGATGAACACTTTACATTTTCCTGGTCTCCAATGTGGACTGTTCCTCTGCTGTAGGCCAATGTGTGTAACTGTAATGATGTGTCTGTTGATATGGATGTGATGGAGCAGTGTGTGTCTAAGTATTTATATTATGTGCAGTTTGGTACATATGAATTAATTTTTAATATTTTATGCCACTTGTGTGCAGCTTATTTCTGTATATGAAAAGGCAAATGAGCTTTGAGGTAGGAGTGGGCAATACGGCAAAAAATATGGTATCACGATTTAAAAAAAAAACAAAATCATGATCTCGATTTCATCACAATTCTTTACTCTGATCTTTGAGACTAATTTGCAAATTTCTGAACAGTGCAACCAAAGAGTTTCCCTATGTAAAACATAGCCCTAAAAGAAAAAAATTATTTAGCCAAAGAACCTTCCAGAACATTTTTAATTTCCTGTGTGCCATTTTGCCAACTTGTGCCAAGAATATAAACATACTAGAATGTAAACAACAACACTCTGATTAAGTGCACTCTTGAACATAAAAACTGAAGTGCACTTGGTTTTTTAGGTAGCTTTCAAAAAATACAGAAGACATTTTTTGGATGCTGTCTCTTCAGCTGATTGAACAGGTTCGTAGTGTTGACATACATTATTCTAAGAGTATAACGCAACAGACCTGTGTGTGGAGGACCTGGAGGACTCATGCTCTCAGATTAAAATTTCCAAAGATAGGTTAGAGGAAAAGTAACTGTACAACAGCGGGAGCCATTAAAGGCTCCTACGGAGTCAGACATATTGTGCACGTGTGAGTGGTGCGTACTTCGCGCACACATTTGAGGTTTCACTCAAGCGTAACCATTTCACATTCAAAAACAGGTTGATGTGTGTGGGCATCCACCGGGTCAAGTACGCCCGACTCTGTGGAAGCCAAGTCTTAGGTTATTATAGACTTGCCCTGTCATTTTAAGTTTCACTTTCACTGCGCGTACTCATTTTGGGGTTCGTGCAGCATGGAACACACTCCTGTATAACTTCCCCGATTCCACAATCTCTCTGCTTTGTCAGATCATCGATGTGTTCTAATCCTTCACAATCTAATATTGTCATATCGCACACCCCTACTTTGAGGACAAAAAAATTACAAAAAATATATATCTACCACAAAATATGTCAAAACCCTTTAAGCTGGAATTTCAGGGGTTAAAACATAAAAGTAAATACACATTATTCTTCATCATTTTTATGCCTGGCAATGATCAGTCAGGAACCTCCTGAAAGCTTTCTGTATGTAGTAACGTGGTAACTAATATTTTAGTTCCATTGTACATAAATAAACACTCATTAAAACAATAAGCAGTTAATGCTGAGATGATATACTGTGCAGCCCTGCCATATCAACATAAAACTATTTTGCATTTATATATGAGACTTACAAAAGAAATGATGACACTGAACAAACTTTGTATAACTGTACCTGTCAGGTTTTAGGCTGTGCAGATACATGTTACCTTCAGGATGTTCCCAATAAGGCCTCAGTGCAACTATGTTTTCCTCTCCTCACCACCATAAAACATATGCACTGGTTGTGTATGAGAAGTTAGAGTGTTAGAAGTTATGGTTCTATACACTGTAGTACTATAAAACAAAGCGATAAACTGTGATTTCTAGAAACTGTACAAATAACACAGTGGCACATGATGCGTGAAATCTGAGCCTTGACGCCAAAATTGTAAGATCTGTTATGATAGGCCTTTTTTCTTGTTTCGAACATGGTGCCACCCGTGATCAGTCTCATGAGAATCCAGAAGTCAGTTTATAAGTGATGTTGGCAAAATAGTGCTAATGTGAAAGTAATCATTTCTCCACAGTGAATCCCTGAGAAGATATGCAGCAGTGTCATTACAGAGAGGAAACGTAATTTACTATCATGCCTCAAACAGAAAGCCCTTGGAGAAAACAGCTGAAAAACAAATGTCATCCAGAGAGAACCAAGAAAAAAAAAACAGGAAAAAAAAAACTCCCATGCTTCTTGGTCCAAGTGTCATGTAGAAAAGCTCTTGGCAATAAGCCCATGTGCAGTATTACTTCTGAGCCAAGACTTTTATTCTCTACTGCAGTGGCCCAGAGGAAAGACAAGAAGATGTTTCCAGTTTCAGACACCAACATTCATTGTTTCAAAGTACTCAAAAACAACTGTTGAGTACCACTTATTAAAAGTTTCTTAATAATAAACAAGGTTACATGGTGGGTACTAAACATCAGAACTCAATTTAAAGGTCAGAAACGAACATCACATATAATCACTTGGCTCAAATGTAGGTTCAGGTGAGCCTTTGTTGTGCAATAACCGACACAACAAAGACAAGTACAACCTATAATTAGAGTGAGAAATGTGTGGGGCTTTATCAGGAAGAAACTCAAATAATTCCACCATAAGAATATATTTGTAAAATCGGTCACTAAAAGAAATAAAATGTACTTCACCCATTGCTGCAATGCTACCTCTGCACTAAAGGTTCAGGTGCATTTGACAATGTTTGGAATGAGATTATAACTGAGATCACTTCCCCATGTGAGTGCACTGCATACCGGTAAATTACTTAGCTCAAGGCTACAGGTCTAATCTGAGAACATATGGTGTTGTATATGAAAAGCTCTAATTCAAGGCCATAACCATCAGTAGTATGTTATTACTTAGAAAAGAATCCAATACCAAACCAGATATAGCCTAACTTTTGAATGATTACCTCTATACTTCACATACCCTGCTTCTGCGTACAACTTCACTGCTAAAGGACATGATCTGATCCTCCCTGACTGTACTTCTATGACGCTTAATTTGATCAGACGATAAAATCCGACCACAAACAGCCATGACTAAACTGTTGCTCAAATTCCTCTTAATGAGTTTTGGGTGAGCTAGATTTCAGTCCATACTGGTTTGGCTGTGGCAGCAGCAGCGATGTGTTCAACACTTCATACAGAAGGCTCAACTTCATGTCTTGGCTTGACAGCACAGGGGCAAAAGCGACAAGTGGCTGCAGCTTCAAAGCCAACCAGCATGAAAGCTTTTGGGAAACCACAGCATGCTCCCTGATCAGCCCTGTAACAGATTTAGACACATCCTACAGAAAATCTAAACAATCCTTTCATTGCTGTGGTGAAGGCTAGACTTTCATCTTTGCTTTGGGGGTCTCTGGGTAGGGCTTCACCATAAGGATGTGGGCTGACCCCAGATGTTAAAGCACAGGGCTAATTCTGAATGTGTTGCTGCGGCTGGTACGGCTGCCTGAGTTGCCCCTTTGTGCTCCTGTTTACTCCTTGAATGGGGCTATTTATAGGTTGATGCATTATGGACTGAAATGAACAAGACTGCAGCGGCCAATTAACGACAAAGGGTGCCACATATTTGGGACGCTGCTCTGATCAGAAGCTTTGTGTCCTCTCACTGTGGCTTTGACCAGCTACATGAAAAAAGGAGACTGTTTGTTAGATGGTCTGAGCTCAGTGCTCCTGACATCTAGGACACGTTCACAAGTACTCGTCAAGTAAGAAGTATTTCCTTTCTTTCATCTCAGAGGGAAAGTCAAACACACAGTTTAACCTGTGCAAGCACAAGGTTAGTGAAGTGCTCCAAGGGCTAAAATGATTAGCTAACTGATTAGTTGCCAAGTATTACAACAATCACCAACTCTTTGGTCTTTTTAATTTTTGTATGAAAAAGTCTGGATTTGGATTTCACTCTCTTTAATATGAATATTGTCTGTCTTTCCTCCTCTATGACAGCTGAATATCTTTCAGTTTTGGACAAACAAGACATTGAGGACAGCATTAACATTGTTTGGCACTTTCTGAATCAAACAACTGATCAATCAAGAATATAACCATTATTATGCAGCCTTTTCCTCTGCCTTCACGAGTAAAAAATTTATTCATACATATAAACTTGAACATGTCTAGGATGTATTCTCCTTTACCCCTTGGTAGCCGGGATAGGCTCTGGCACTCCCTGTAACCCTCAGGAGGACTAAGCAGTCCAGAAAATGGGTGGATGGATGGATATAACCTTTAACCCTTTGTCAATACTATTATCTTACTATACCCAAAAACGCACAATGAACTGAACCAAACAGTTGTGGGGGGAAAACCCTATTGATCCTGTTTGATCTTGAAAAAGAATCCTGGCAGTCAATTTCCAAGAAACATTACAGTCTCCAGAAAATCAGTGTGGATGAAGTTTTAATTGACTCCTTTCACTTGCAGTACTACAGTATAAGTTTCATTAGCAGTTATTAAAGTGTGTCTCCATAAAGGAGATGCCATTGTTCGTACAGTCTCTCATGCAAGGAGCTCTTTTCTGGACAGACAACTTTCCGCATCGCTTGCGGCTGACTTCACCAGCTGTGTGACCCCAAAAACCCTTTTCATTAACCTCTACAGCCAACAGCTGAACTCACTGGCAGGTGTCTTCACTTGAAAACTTCCTGAGAAGTTGCAATAACCTCTGCACTGCCACAGCACCTATCACTCCCACTGCCTTCTCTTTCATTTTAACTCAAATCAGGGACAGAAAAAAAAGCACACACACAGAAAGTTTGTGTCTACAAGGCGACTTAACAGCAACAAATAAACTCATCAGAAACTAAAGAAAGTCAAAACAAAGTGGATGGATTTAGTCAATGCTTTTTCATTGCATTCCCGTATGGTGTTCCTGGAGAGATAGTTCCCGTTAGATATAAGGAAAAAAGGCTACTTACAGAATGGTTGTCTGAGGGGAGACTGCTGGTACGGTTTCCAGATTTAGATGCATACATCTCACCGTGGTTCGGAAACATAAACAGCGACTCGGACAAGTCAGTACAAACTGTGGTCCGCTAGCAAGCACTAACAAAGCCGCGGCGAGTAGACACGGAGAAAAGAGCTGGCCGACCCGCAGCGCCATTGCTAGCAGTGAGCCGAGCAGAGAGCAGACCGCCAGCTGCCTCTCACACACTGAGAGAGAGAGAGGGAGAGAGACCCTGGGAAGCACACAGAGAGAGAGAGACACTGGGAAACAGGGACAGACAGGGGGAGACAGAGGAAAGTGGGGCAGTATGTTACAGACGAGGCAAGTCCAACAAAAAGTCAAACAGAGGAACTGCATTCACACCTTTGTACAATTAGTCACCATTAACAAACTCAGCTGACCTCAACTCTATAACCTTTGCAGCTCCCAAAAAATGCAAAATAGCGCCCCCAAACATACATTAATTCAGTTAACAGTTTAAGTGACCAAGGTATAACGCTGTGAAAGTGCAAGTGTTCATAAGTGCAGAACAAGAACATTATGCCTACTGAGTTATATTTATTCATGTATTCACCTTGTGAGTGTCAACTGTTTTGTATCTCTAAAACTAATGTGCAAAGTAGCAAACTGGCACACAAGTTAAAAAAAAAAAAGTGAAATGGAATAGAACAGAAATTAATGTGTGGAAGTGGATGAACGCAGAAAATGTAAATGTTCAAGTAAAGTATCTCAACATTGTACTTTGCACTAAATGTACTAAAAGTAGACACATTTAACTTCATTCCATCTTTAGCTGTAACAAACAGGACTTCTCTCAAAATGGCGTCCTACTGTTAGTGACTGATTGAACATATCAGCTTAAAAAAGCATAGGGACTGGGTCTATATTCAGCTAAATATGACAAAAATGAACAAAAGAATGCAAAGACAGCTCACATTTTTTCACAGCTGGTTTGTAAGTTCACTGCTGACCTCTTGTGGCCCTTTTGTAGAGGCTACAGGGAACCGACCTGAGGATACAGCAGGTTTTCACGGACAGGAAGATTAAATAGCTGTTAAATTAATGCTATACCGTTAGCATTAATAGCAGCTAGCTAACGCTAACCACCTAGCTATATGCCACTAAAAGGACACATTTATCAATAAACAGTTATCGCATAACAAGGATCTATAATTTGGAGTTTATACTTTTACTGAACTAAAAACTACTTACTGTGGTTTTGGAGTAGCTCAATTAACTGTAAACAGACTTGTGTTAGCTGGTTAACATTTTGTCAACAGGTGTGCGTAATAAAAATCATACATGTCCCATAATGCACCAGTCAGAACAGCAAATGTAACCTGAATATTTATTTACTTGGCCTATAAAAAGCTACATTTCCCGGCTTCTTAACTCATAAAGACCCAAACATCTACTGGCGACCAACAGCGTCTCCTGATCTAAAATGTTTAATAAGTTCTGACTCATTAATCCTATCAAAACATGTAAATAATTGGTGTAAAATACAGTTCGTCATCTTTTCATGGTCATCAGATATAACACATTTGGATGTTCAGAGGCCATGGAAGCACTGTCATTTCCACAACATTGATTCACCAGTAAAATCCATGGAGTTTAATCAATAGTAGTGGATGGAAACATTTGGTTTATATGATTTTACTGAAAAAGTCACTTTTTCTTCAGTTTTGTCTCTTTCTGATATAATCCTCAACTTTAATCTGAGGTTTTATGAACATCTGCATGGTCACTCAATTAACTACAGGAAAATACCAGAATTTTCACTAAAAACCAATGCAAAACACAAAAGATAATATTACAATTAATGGTGATAAATCACTTCAGAAAGGTTAAATATAGAGAGAAATCATTTGGGGACTGGGGGAAACAAAAACACAGTATATTCGACTAAAAAGATGATAAATCACTTTAGAAAAGTTAAATATAAAGGGAAAAAAATATTTTGGAATTGCCACAAAAGTAGCACTGGGCCTGTATGGGTTAAACTGTCATGTGTAACTCTATCCCTTACACGAAACAAACTTTATGTAATTTAAATTTCATCTTCTTCACCATTTATAACCGGGCTACCTTTATATTCTCTGGTTATTCGTTTGTGTTTGCTGACCTCTGCTGGTCAATATGTAAACAACACCAATCAACCAACCACTGCATTTACACAACATTAGGAAGCACAGTGATCTTCATGACAGTGTGAATGGCAGAAACCATGGACGTTATTAGCCCCATTTTAGGGTGGCTCGAGCCACCCTAAAATATCTCAAAGCCACCCTATAATTTTCG
>JAPTMW010000016.1:4787122-4800631 GCA_029822955.1 Ostorhinchus angustatus | reverse complement strand
AAAGTTTATAAAATTAATTAAAAAAAAAAACAACAACAAAAAAACAAAACCCCCCCCCCAAAAAAAAATCAACCTTAAGCCTTAAAAGCCAGCTTGTCTGAGAAAGAATTGTTCCACATGTTGATGGGAAGTACAGGACTAGATGTAATCAGATGACCTAACAAATTACTACCACTTGGTTTTTCTAAGTTAGTCTGGCTAGATAAAGAGAAGAAGACAGGATTGGCCAAACAACAAAGCCAGCTGGCACGTCCCTTCCCACTGTGGAAATGTGTGCTTTCACTGGACTCCACAGCAAACACAGGCTAAAAACAGGAAACTGTCCACTTGTCTTTTCAGCCTTACAGGGATCGTTTGGCCCCTGATCCCTAATGTCCCCTAATACGATGGGAGTGCTCTTTATTTGTCCAGATGTGCAGTAGACATGTCTTTTGTTGTGATTCATAGCCTTAACTTGGTTATTTTTTTGCGATTGTAAGTTACAGTCTGCTCTCTGTCTACCAGCAGGTCCTTGTAACACCCAGACAGCACTTGAGGTTAGTAATTCAAAAGGGTTTCAGCAAAAAATAAAAAATGAAAAGAACTGATCCACTATATCCTTAAACTAAACCACCCAGCCCCCTAAATCCCAGTGAGGCATTACACTGACCGCACTGTCAAAACAGTGATACTGCAGGAACCAAGTGAAGAAATCCCATGACCCTGCATCGAGACAACTTTAATATTGCTGGATTTTTTCAAACAAATCCTCCTGTGGGTACAGCAGGAGCACAACAAAAAGAGATATTTTCTGTAAATGTGACAGGAGGAAATGAAATGATGCTTTAAAATGCTCAGTTTTCAGTTTCATGGATAGACTGTGTTTGGGAAAAGGAGAATCTACCACCAGGAAAGAGAGGCACCTCAAGAAATAATTGTGGGAAAACACCAAACAACAGACATAATCAATGAATACTGGATGCTGAAGCAATACTATTTCAAAATAAGCAGCATGTATCATTCAATTTTACATGCAAGAAATGAACGTATTAAAGCGTAATATTGCTTTGCTATATACGAAAAAAACAGTCTTGAAAATATGGGAAGTGCAGTGTTAGCATGCCTCTTTTCATTTCATCAAACTGTTCTGTCCATCCATCCTTCTATTTTCTCTACCCACTAATCTTATTAAGGGTCATGGGGCTGGAGCCTATCTCTGCACACACTGAGCTGAAGTGGATACACCCAGGATAGGTTACCGATATCAAATGAGTAACATAAATACAGACAAAAACAGCCAACCGCAAAGCAGTGTGTATGATCTTTGGTAAACACAGGTAACTAAATAAATAAATAAATAAATAAATAAATAAATAAATAAATAAAAACCTGCCTTTCAGCCTGAATTGGCTCCACTAAACCTACATATCTTCGGATGCTGCAGTGTTGTCTGAGCCACTGACACTCAGGGGTGAAAGAACCTGTCAGTAGTGAAGTGGACTGGCTCTTTATGATTTCCCTGCTCTTATCAAAGAGGAAGAGGGAGCCCAGGTAAAAGCTGTTTTCTGACCTGCTTTTCTCTGAATAAAGATGCAAAAGATGGATCTGACCATGAGTATGACCTGTCGGGTTTCACTGTACTCAAGCACACGGGTACACAACGTCCCAACCCAACTGCCATGTTGCCATTGTATTACACGTATCTGTGGTTTCTGAAAACCACTGATATGTATAATCTCTACCAGAACAGATACATATAATCTTTACAAATGCAACAATTGTGAAATTCTGGGCAGACATTTGACAGCTGTTTTAAATAGCAATTTGGCAGGAAATGTCGCATGCAAATACAGTATGTGGCATTTCTAGATACGTTTATATCAGTCTTATACTGTTGTAACTGTTCACGGTGCTGTTGGCTTGCACATAAATGTCAATTATTCACAAATAACATGTTTCATTTTTCACTGGTATTATTACAATATTATACCACTTTGGATTTTATAGTTACGTTTAAGCACTGACGGCATGTGGCTAAGGTGAAGGACAGATACGCTATATGGACAAAAGTATTGCAGGGTGCTTACTCTTTATCCAAATAAAAATTCCAGACTTTTTCAAAACTGCTATCCCCCTAATTTGACTATGAGATAAAGTTTTTAACGTACTTTATTAAGACTTTCACAAAACATTCCAGACTTTTCAAGGTCTGGAATACAGCGTTTCAAAATTCCATACTTTTTCAGACTTTCAAGACCTGTGCAAGCACCTTGTATTGGGACACGTTGAATTCAGTTGGTTTCTTTTCTAACATGGGTCTGGGCTACAAAAGATTAAAGATAAATGTCATAATATAGTTTTATATTGTGATAAATAACACCTTATGTGCTAGCCAGCACGAAGTGGATTAATGTAATGTAAAAAAAAAAATTGATAAATATCATTACATTGCATTGGTTAGTTTTGTTTAAATTGTTATCTTTGCTTCCAAAATGCCTCAGAGACTGTTTTTAATTTAACTAAACTTCTCTCAACATTGATTTTGTTTTATTGTTTGCTTTCCCATCATCCCCTAAATATCTAAAATATTTTTCGTGCTTTGACAATGTCTGTCAATAATAATTTTCTACCACAACTAACCATTTACTTTCTTCACATCTCACTTCGGAAGAAAAATCTCCCATTAAACTTTAAGGAAATATTGATGTTTATATCTCAAATTAGCATGAACAGGACATCTTACAAGCTGTAAACATGATGTGTCCCAATATTTTTGTCCATCCAGTTAATAAACATAAAAAAAAAAAAATAATGTTGAGCGAAATTACGCAAAAACCATCTTTCAGGCATTTTGGAAGCAAAGGTAACCATTTAAACAAAACTAACCAATGTAATGCAAAGGTATTTATCACAATATAAAACTATATTATGACATTTGTCATTATTGGTTTATATCCCAGATCCCTGTAATAAAAGAAACACCTGAAGTCAACGTGTCTCAATACTTTAGTCTATATAGTGTAGGAAGGCTTGGTTTTCTATGGGAAATGTCTGCAAAGGTGTCATGAAAAATGACTCAAAATGTATTTATTAACTTAAACATGACCCTCCTGTCCTTAAGCAAAGCACATTTGTATCCTAAACCAAAAAACATACAGGAGCTGGGATGCAAACCCTGTACACTGTAAAAAAGAAAATTGGTATTTGTTCGGTTGAGAGAGAGATCTTCATAGTTTTAACAGAAAAAATGTTCCCGCCATGAAAAACACATCTTTTTACATCAGACCAACATAATATTTGATTTGATGCCACAACATCGATTTATTAATAGACTGAATTTGCGAATGATCATTGGCAGAGGACACTGGAAGTGGACAACCACTGCACGTGTGCACTACAACCAAGGAGTTCTCCTGAGAAATTCTGACACATGGCTGTGGCTCAGGAGGTGGAGCAGGTTGTCCCATAACTGAAAGGTCGGTGGTTTGAATCCAGCTATGTCCTAGTCAAAGTTTTAGCAGAACATACTATGCATTGTTGGGACAACAGAATAATTTAACTTGGTACCATGAACTGCAACCTCATTGAGAAAACTTAAAATCTTCACTGCAGAAGGTTGCTTTAAAATTTTATATAATCTCAACATTTTCTTTTTTACAGTGTAGTCTTCAAACGCAAAGTCCTGGATTTTACACATCCAACATCCGTCCTAACAATCTACTGCTTATTGATAAGAGTGAAAAAGCAGCAGATCCTTCAATAACTAAAGAGATTGAGGTTATATGAGTCTATGGACAAATAACATTGATATTACACATATCTGTGGCAACGTTTTTTGCGGTGACTTGGTTAAGTGTGCACATAAGTACAGAAGAATTTTAAAAATGAAATAAATAAATGAATATATACCCAGGACAGAACTTATGCATTGCAATTATTATTAGCTTGCTGCTTCCAATAAGATATAGTGCACATACACACACATTGCTAAAAGTGCACCCCGAGCCCTCTTGTGCCTCTGGGGAGGTGCCTCCTCTGTAAGGGCAGAGAGAGGGGGAAATAACACGAGTGAACCGCCGCCGCAATTACCCACAGTGGGGTAATCACCAGCACAATGCACTGTGGGTTGGCTGCTTGGGAGAGAGAGTGAAATACTCAGGTGAGGAGAGAAGCCAGACAGCAATCAGCCCAGCAGGAAGAGAAAGTGAGAGAGGAAGAGCGAGAGAAAGAGAGAGAGAGAGAGAGAGAGGAGAGAGAGAGAGAGAGAGAGGAGAGCAAAGGGCCATTCCTTTAATTTTCAAGGGAGAGCCACGGCCTTAATTACTTGATGAGTCTCTTTGTCTCTCTCTTTCGTTCTCTCCCTCCCTCGCTCTGGTCTGTGGCTGTAAAAATGTGTGTGTATGTGTGTGTAACGTGTATATGTGGCCCATTATCAGACTGGGAAGACTCCAATCAGCTCTGAGCAAAGATAGTGAGTGGAGAGAACAACATATCAGTGAAGGAGGGAGGGAGGAAGGGAGAGAGAGTGAGGAGGGAGGGGGGTGAGACAGAAAAAGAGAGAGAGAGAGAGAGAGAGAGAGAGAGAGAGAGGTGATTTACGCCTTTAGAAGTGTTAACACCATCTCTCATGCCCAGCAGCTATAGAACACCAAGGTCGAGGAGTGAGACAGCCAAGACTTGAAAAAGCCACAGGAAAACACTGCTGTACGACTCCCCTACCTATAGAAAACGGAACAATCCACGCTCACTTTTGTACATGATGCCATGAGAGAGCCTTAAAGATTCTCTTCAAGATGAGAGTGCATCACCAGCAGTATGCTCACGACAACTCACTTGTGTATATACTAAGTGCAAATTAGAGTGTAGCAAAAAAATTAAAAAATTTAAAATTATCTCAGAAATTCAGCTCGTGTGTGAAAACTGCCACTACAAATATGTTTTGTTATCCACATAATTTCAGTCACATTACATTTAATTTCAACAAAATAATTAAATTGTTAAGTTGTTAATTAATGTCATTTCCAAGAGGCTAAAATGTTGCTCATGATGGTAAATATAAATCACTGACAACGTATTTTGTTTGCAATTTGTTTTCTGTCAAGAGAACTGTCAACATGATTCACTCTATCACTGCTGGTTGTTGATGACAGTGTTATTTCACTAGCATGGTTAGGTTTGGACCCAGTCCACACATGCACGGTACTGTTCTAAGCAGGTATTTTCCTCCTCTGTTTTTGTTTTTTTCTTAAAATATGTCCACACCACCCTCATTTTACAAAATATATCTGTCAACACTACAGCAAAAAAAAAAACAAAAAAAAAAACCAACTAGTACAAACCCATATTTGGACAAATCATTGTTTCTGGCAGACTACACTGGTCTACAAGTAAAATGCTTCCAGAATAAAAGTAGTTAAACTTCACCAAATTTGAGTCACTAATAAAGAAAAGTGCTACTTGGTTATAGCTTCTAAGATATAGTCTTGGGCCAAAATGTGAAATTCTGAGAATTAATGAGAGAATTGGTTTAATTCAAATGGAATGTTTGTCTCAGAGCTACAGATCTACTTCAAAACACTGTCTGCATGTTGCAATACATTCACTTTTCAGGTTCTTTCTAGTGGAACATTTATAAATCCACTGTACAAATGTACATGTGTAATAACACAACATCGTATATATTGAAAACATGAGCTAACCAGCACTTTTGTAATTTGCTTTCTGATTCATCTTATTAAAGTATGTAAGATTTAGCACATTTAACGTCTGAAGCAGAGGTTTTCTAAGAAATTGGAGAATAGTGCTATGGACCTTCAGATAATATTAGACATCACAGTCAATATAGAGGCTTGAAGTTATGAAGTTGAGCAACAATGTAAATTAAGATATAACCTCTTGCAAATGGGTTGGTGCAGACTGCAGTACTGCAGGTAACCTGATGATTATACAGTCACGGAAAAAAATTATTAGACCACCCTTGTTTTCTTCAATTTCTTGGTCATTTTAATGCCTGGTCCAACTAAAGGTACATATGTTTGGACAAATATAATGATAACAACAAAAATAGCTCATAAGAATTTAATTTAAGAGCTGATGTGACATTTTCCATGGTTTTCTTGTTAATAACCAAAATCACTCCGGTTCTTACATCAATAGCTATGTCATTGCACTGACAAAAACAGTGCTTTTAGGCATTCCACGTTTTCTTTTCTGTTTGTTTTAGTCACATGATAGAGGAGTTAGTGCTTGATTGCATAACCATTGTTTTTGATGACTTTTGATGGTCTAATAATTTTTGCTGTGACTATACGCCTGTCTGACCCTATGATTTTGCAGGTACAGGTTCATTACACAAACCAACAATAATCATATGTGTGACTTATGTCTAATGTCTTGTTTTTCCCTGTGCACATGGATACATGCAAAGTACAGTTATTTAAAATGTCATTTTTTTTCTAAAATGCCACTTACATGTGGAGAAAGAAATATCTGCAAAGTATCCACATTAGTGTGGATGGGGCATTAAAAACAGGCACTCGTTAGGGTTGTGGAAAGATGAAATGGTATGGTGGAATAATGAAAAAGTCTGCATGGATGTGATTAAACCAAATCGCAGTACTGTTCCCTTTACTGTCTACAAAGGTCAGGATATGAACCCTGCTCACTGATGAATTTTATATCCGTAATCAACCCCAACCACCTCCTGCCTTTTGGGGAATGTTGGAAAATAAGTAGGTCCTTCAATGTAGAAATTACATGTTGTTGCAACAAACAAATTACATTTGAAGGCAAACTGAAATGGGCAGCATTATGGTCCTGAGAAAACACAACTGGATTCCCAGTTTGTATATGTAGGAATTTACATTGTGTGAGACTGGGTGTTTCAACACCCACTGGTAAAGATAGAGGACACGATGAAGCTAACTCTGTACACTGTTCAACCGAAATGTATTTAATGAAAAGGATCAGATTCAAACTGTAATTTTTCCGCTAAATTTCATGAGCGACAATAACATCTTCTGAGTCACAGCGCTCCACTTGTCCTCAGAAAGTTTCAATATAAGCAGATCTGTGTGATTTGCTAACAAACGATATTAGATCCTGGGACTTGGGTAAGTGAACTGATACCCCTGCATGTGGCCGTCTGACAATAAAGGCTCAATGGTTATTTACAGAGAAGCCGTATACAATTGTTCCTCACTAAACAGAGAGCGGGATCAATCCAAAGAGGCAGTATTCTGTATATTTATGCAGCAAAAAGGAAGGCAAAGCGTCTTTGAAGGTTAGCTGTCTTTTATCGCATCAGATGGGAGTTTAACCCTAAGCTATGTTAAACTCAGACAGTGTGGGAGAGCTTTGCCCCGGCTAATGAAATCGCTCCTTTTGTGTTGCTGTTGATGACATTTTCCAACATTTAGTCCTCGTGGCGTTGTCCTTCTCGTTATTCATATCAGATCTCCCTTATGAATTGGCAAGGACAACACTGTGTGAGTATGTATGTGCACCGCATGTACCGTGGCTGCATTACCGTCACAGATGTATGATTGGATCTGTGATTTGAAGGCATGTATGTATGTGCGCAGGTCTGCATACACTGTAGGAACACACACTTATTTGTGAGTGTGTCTGATTGCACCCAGGTCTCAATGCACTGATGAGCTCTATTGTTCTCTTCTATTTCCACACACACACACACACGCACACACACACACACACACACACACACACTCACACACACACACTCACCTCTTTCCTCTCTGCCCCCCCTCCACCCCCTGCCTTGCTACCAGTGTCTACGCAGAATACCAAATGATGCAGTCTGCAGATAGATAGATAGGGCTGTCTGTCACATGACCCTATATGTCCTGAGGCTTTACCCTGGGATGACAGCAGGCGCAGTGCACATGCATACGCACACACGAACACAAAGTTACCCCCAGCTTGGCACGCAGTATCTCAGCATAGACACCGAAGCAGGAAGCCAGGCAAGGAAACACACACACACAGTATTGTAGGAATTCACATTGAGTGGGATACACACACTCGGGCACGTTAATGGGCACACACACACAGAATCACTGCAGGGGAGCGAGCCAGAAAGAGAGAGAACACCCTGCCACTGTACACACACATGCTGTCGCTCTCTCGATTTCTCTTTCTCTGTCATACACACAGTCCTGCAGGCAAAATTAAAAAAAAAAAAAAAAAAAAAAAACACTGAATATCCCCCAATTCCATCCATCTGCAACACACACCCTCACAGACACACAGAGCTTCCTGTGGGAAGGCACCCCACCCCTGTTTTCTCACACAAACACATTCGTCACTGACAAGGCTCTACACAGTCACTGGGTATCCTGTGGCACCAAAAATAGCAGCCTAATAGAACGGAATAGAAAATGTCCCCTTTCTCTCTACTCAAATAGGACCTATATCTCCAGAATGGGTGTCAAAGACATTGGACAACATGAGGCAGAATTTGTTTCCATTTGAATGAATCACACGGTAATTCAAAATAGCTCCCCGAAAAGCCAGAAAGCATTCCCAGAGGTACATACTGCCAAACTGTGTCGTCTACCTACTGCCCGGCTGTCGGAAATATTCAGCCTGGCAATTTAGAAGTCACTTCACATATTTTGACAAAAACACAAAGGCTGCCTATTCATTTTTATTTTATCACTCTGTGTTTATCACTTCATGTGTTGTTCTGCACTGTTTTGACTCGATCTTGTAATTATAGCAGTGGTTCTCCAATTGGTAATATAGATTTGTATTTATTGAACAATATCAGTATTGTTACCCAAGATGCTATGAACAGAAAACATTAGGGGTGAAGCGACATGTCAATTCATTGATCGATGATTCGCACTCTATACATTCATCCCAAATCATGTGGCTCCTGCCGTTGATTCTGCTGAAAATAAGATTTCATCCCAAAAAGCCCAGGTCCAGTTCTCAAAAGTCTTTGAATTATATGAGACCTTGTGAAATGGTGCTCTAACACCGGGGTGGAAAACTTCTAGTAACACCGATCAATTGGTATCAACAGAAGTTAGTGCTGATAGTAGATGGTAATATTAGATCTCCAAACTGGGGAAACGGGGAAAATATTAGCTCAAAAGATGAAACTCACTTCGACAGATTTTTTTCCCAGTTAGTTTGATGTTTAGTTTCACTGTTAAAAAATTAATTACTTCAAATTTGATGTTCAGTGATTCAGATTTAGGTATTTTAGATATTTATTATTTTGACTTCAGATGACCTATTAAAGTAATGCCTTCAGTGTCAAATTTGTTTGTGATATCAGCCATGTAATTGACTTTTTCCTGCACCAAACTATTGTTATCAGTCACTGTCTACAACCAATCATTCATTTGAACCTTATTACCGGACACTGAATGTATTTTTGTGGCTTTTGCAAGTTTCCAAATTTCAGTACAGACACAGAGTGTACAGACACTGTTTATGCAGGGAGTGTTTTAGTGATCTCTACGACATCATAAACATGAAGTGGCATACAACATGAAAATATGAAAATATATCTATAGAGAAAATATACCACCAAGGGAAAATCTTTAGAGATTTTCTACACATCACATAATCAGACATCCACAAACGTTCTCACCGCTGGCACCGTTCATGCTACCACTGAGCTAATACTGTCTGGTTGCAACCTCAATATAACTGAAAAACATATACCAGCTCCTCTGACAAAAAACAGGTGCTTAATGTTGCACTTGTAAATGAATTTATTCTGAGATCTTGCCAGAGTCGTACCAGCGACAGCGAGTCACAAGCTCGTTTCAATAATTATCAGCTTGGCACTCGGTGTGCCAGGCACACATGCCCACACTGAAAAACAAGCTGAAAAAACAATCATCTGCAAACACGGATTGTGTATACGTGCATGCACATGGAGATGTAAACTGCATGAATGTCTCTGTGAATATGCATTTGTATGTGCCCGTTTTGTCTGTGTGTGTGTTTGTTGGGTGTTTGGGCTCTACCACCTCATTCTTCATTTCCCCTCATACTTCTCTTAACACCTGTTGTGAAATATGTATATGTGCATTTCTGGATTCTTGTCAGAAAACTTGTTATGTTGATATCACACTGCGCATTGCAGCTACATCAAGGTGACAGCTTGGGAAAAGGTGGGATGTTTTTATGCAAATGGCAGCAAAAATGAAGATAGGTCTGAGTGGAAGTGAAACAAGAAAAACAATCATCATGGCTGTACAGGTATGTAGTGAATGTCTGAGGATCTGAGCCTGGGTATGTTTAAGCATGTGCTCGTGTGTGATTGAGAGCATGGGTGCAATTGCATGTATGTATGAGTGTGTGAGTGGGCTCAGGTGGATTGTGAACTCGGCAGATGGACATTTGGAGCAGCTTTGCACCCTGCAGCAAAACGTGCACATGCATACACACACATACATACACACACACTTATTCACACTCCCACACACAGCTGTAACATTAACCTCGTGTAACTCTAGCTGAGAGAAAACCATAAAAAAAGGAAAAAAAAAACATCTTCAGCACCTCAAATCACATATCGACATACTGATCCAATATTTCAACTGTCCAAACACGGGGTAAATCAAAACTACCATAATATTCTAATATTTCGCCTGTGTCCTGAAAATACCTCCAGAGGTTTTTATTTAGCAAGCCAGACACTTTTCTGTTGGCCTCCAGGCATTTTCATCATTGTGCAGTGCATTTCACTGGGCAGCTTTGGCAATATGGTCATGAAATATTAAGATTCCATGACATACCACAATGTACAACTGTGTAATATATTATCATTTCATCTGGATAAGAGCACAGAAAGCACAGTGTGCAATTTCTGCTGTCAGGTGTCCCACAATCAAAACAACAACAAAAGACGTAGATGTGGAAAATATTATGCAGGGGGTGGATGATACAAGCAAAAACTTCTATCATGGTAGATATTATTTTATATCACAGTAAAAGCAGGGTTTTTCCTGTAAAGAGAATAAAGAGGTGGCAGCCTTCATCAAATTTGTGCCACCCCCACCTCTTGATGGAGGTCTTTGAGGAAAACACTGTTTTACAACAATCAGTGAATTTCTGTTATTTGTAACTACAGTTGCAGTCTGATACTGATCTGATTCAGGTGCGATTTTGTTCTTATAGAATGAAGGCTCTTTTCTTCTTTCAGGTTTCACCAAACTGATGACTTTTTTCAAGACCTCCAACAAATGTACAGCTATCCGTCTATTCCAGGGGTGTCAAACACATGGCCCACAGGCCAAAACCGGCCCGGCAAAGGTTCCAATCCGGCCCAAGTGATGCCAAAATTAAACTGAAGATGGGTGCTTCTATGAAACTGGGTTCATTTTGGTACCTGGCACTTTTCCAGCTTTTTTGACCCAATAACAGAAGAGAAACTTAGACATATTTCCCCTCAGGATGTACCTAATGATGACCTCAGATAAATGCAAAAAAAAAATTATACACCTGCTCTGAGCCATCTCAAAATTAATGAATTTTTAAATAAAATATTGGGATCAAAAACAGGAGCAAAATTGGGGCAGGAAAAGCTATTTAGGTGTCAGTGCATTTGATCTGGAAAGCATCGCTTGAAATGGTCTTATATATCACTATAAATAAAGTCACTGTGTTAAATGTGACAATCCTAGTGTTTTTTTCTAATCCAGACATACAGGTTTTTCATGAATCTCAGTCTCTTTCCAGGTTTCATGTGTAACCCATCATGTCCACTCGCATTACATGCAGAACCTGCCCGTTTAAACACAAATAAATTGCAAGTGATTTGACAAAAGCGGTCATTTTTGCAAAACACTCTGCCTTGCATAATTACTTCGATTCTCAAAATGTACCCGTGAGAGAATGAAAACATATTCAAAAAATAGTAGCACATAATTTTCATGTCCTTTTTACCGTGCTACATGCAGATTTTTGTATAAAAATAATATAAAAAGGTGTTTTATCTGAAAAATTGTTTATCTTTTATCACAGTGCATTTTTTTAAAAAAAATAGATCCAAAGTGCTTCCAAACTTGCTTCATGACATTAGTCTACATCTGGTTTGAATTTGTAGCCCAATGTCCTGTTTTTAGGGACAGGTTTCATAGAAGCACCCAGATATGAACCAGTCAAGGGTGTAAAAAAATAGCTTAACAACCTATAAATAATGACAAATAACTTTTTTTTTGTTGGTTTAATGTGAAAAAAATGACTTTAAATTATGAAAATATTTACATTTACAAACTATCCTTTAACAATAAAATGTGAAAAATCTTGAAAAGTTTAAAGAAAACTGAGTGCCATTTTAACAATATTCTGCCTGTTACTAAATGTTTTGTGCCTTTGTAGATTCGATCCGTAATGCACATGTATACATGGTGAACTTGAGGCATAATATTGTTAAAATTGTACTTATTTTTCTAAAGAAATGTCTTTTTTTCCAGGTTATTCACATTCTTTTGTGAAAGGATAGTTTGTAAATATAAATACTTTCATAATTTATAAGTTATTCATTTGGAGTTATTATAGGCTAGGTCATTATGTATAGGCTATTATGTTATTATTTTAATGGTCTGATCCCCTTGAGATCAAATTGGGTTGAATTTGGCCCCTGAAAGAAAATGACACCCATAATATAAGCTATAGGGTGGAGATAATAGTGAAACCATGTTGTCATGTTTTAATCTAGGATTTGTTTTTAGTTTTCTTTTTTTTAATCATATAATTATTAGAACTTCTCCATCATGGTTCTTGTATAAAAGCCAGGATTTTACCACCACCTAGAACTGGGTGCTCATTTGGTCTTGGCTGGACCTGTTTGGATTTACTATGTTCTTTATCAAATTCATTCTCGTCCATTTTGTCAGCGCTGCCTTCAGTGAAAATATTCTGCATTAATTTCTGCCCTTGTGGAAGAAAACAAAGAAACCAAATGATCAATATTTCTGTGCTTTGGACAATATAAATATGCATACAATTTAAACAAGAGAATAATATGAAACATACATTTTTCTGTTATCACATATACATACATACATACATATCATCATACTGCTCAGCTCTGTGGTGAAGAAATATAGAATTATGGGGCTGTTGTGTTCGCAACCACTGACAGTGAGAATGTGTGACAATGTGCGTAACTGAGGGAGAAAACACTAGATGAAGTTTTAGTCACATTACTTTTAGTGACATATTTTCATGTTATGTTGTTTCATTTTAACACAATAGCTGTAAGTGACAGATATTACTAAATTGTTAAAGTTAACATGTACATTTGAGGGCAACCAAATGAAATATTTGACATAATGTGAGTATACAAGACAACAAAATGTGTAACAATGGTCTAGTCTAGTTCTGAGACATTCTAATTTGGGTTAGACATTTAGGTTATGCATTACAGTTATGAATGTTGAGTGCAATAAGAGACAACAGGATATGTAAATGTAAGTTGATTGTCTTCTGTAAGTGAAAATACTGCAGAGGAGAGGAGAGGAGAGGAGAGGAGAGGAGAGG
>JAPTMW010000016.1:4763170-4780522 GCA_029822955.1 Ostorhinchus angustatus | reverse complement strand
TAGCATCAGCACCCAGCCTATGGAGTACTGTTGACAGGTGTGGCCCGGCAGTCACGCACACACACACCAGCCAGCCACGTCCTCCAACCCCTCGCCTGACAGGGAACCACATGTGATAATGTACCCCATTCGGTGACTGTGTGTGAGCGCATGCATGTGTGTGCTTGACAAAGAGACAGAGATAAAGTGAGAGGCTGTGTGTTTTGTCACAGTGCATGTGTGTGTCCCTGCACTGACTATGTATGTGTGCTGTAGGGATTACATACAGGAATACAGTAGTCTGATGTATGTGTGCATGCCACTCTGTCACATCCACACTGGGGTCCTCTGTATGGGAGTACTGCTGCTGCTGTGAATACTGTGTACAGAGGCATGGAAAGCTCCAGCATTGCAGTAAGATCAATAAAGTAATACACAGCCTGACTAATTCTCTTGCTATTGTGTGTGTGGGTTGAACAATATAGAGCTATATGCCTCTGCATGTTTGATATGTTAGATGTTTGTCTATTTTCTCTAACTGGAAATAATCTTCTTGGGTGATCACTAATCACCTGTTAATATAGAGGTAATGATACTGATGTTACAGATGTTTATACCGTAAATGTGTGCACTGAGTAGAGCTCATCAGACCCACACAATATGAATGTATTTGTGCAGATGTGTGTCTGTTAACATATTCAAACGGCAGAACAAGGTGTTTACCGGTGATTCCCAAAACAACACATTTGAAGATTTAGTGGTCTAGGGCAGTGGAACAGTGCCCCTATAGGCAGCAGGAGACACTGCAAAAAATGTCAGATGCAGAGAGCAGGACAAATGAACCAAAATACCACGGATAATGTTAAAATGTTCCAAATAACTAGGTCACAACAATGCCACTGATTAGGTTTGGTCAGGTAAGGGTAAGATAACAATAATACATCAAACATTTAATTTTGGTTTGAAACAGACATAAACACTGACTTCTGGTGTTTAAGAACAAAGGAGTTTGTCCTTATATAACACAGGGATTAGACCATTCAGACATTTTTCTAAAAACAACAATAGTGGTTCTTTCACCCCCTCTAAACTGTATTGTCTTTCTGTGCATGTTCGAGCTGTGTCACTGAATGAAAATCTATAAAAAAATAAATAAATAAATAAAAAAAAATAAGCACTGCTCATGGACAAACTCAGCCTCTTTTTCCCACAGGTTCAGATCAATGCATAGCAACAACATTGACTGGAACCATTGGAAGTAAGTCTGTGATGAAGCTGCATACACACGGATACACACCACACACACAGACTATGACAGACCGTGACATAAAACCATTGAATTTGCACTTTACGTGTGCAGTGAGCTTTCTACCTGCATTTCTGCTCATTGCTCAATCCTAATTAGAAGGCCATATGTTTAGAGCATGAAACAAATAATCTTATTGTTATTGGAATAGTGCACAAACACAAACGTAGGCACGTGAGATGCATTCAAACACGCGAACAGATGGACAAACACACTACTAAGACATGCATGCGCACATCCACACGCAAACAATAGCCACCCACACCCGAGCACATTAACGCACTTCCTTTAGAAAACACACACACACACACACCCACAGACATATACAACCCACTCTCTTGCCTCTAAGCGGTCTAGTCCAGTTACTACAAAGCCCACCAAGAGCTTTTTGCAGATCAAATAATCATGCCTTCCATCTGTTTCCATTTCTCTACATTAGCTTAGTGAAGGCGCCCTACAGACCCTGTTAAGAAACGCTGCAGCCATGGGTACAATAATGATTCCTCTCTCAACCCCCTACTCCTCATTATCTCCATCCAAAACCAATTCAGTGACAGAGGGATGATATGGGCCAATTGCAGGTACAGTCCTCATAGCGTTCTGTGAAGCCGTCTAACTCTGACATTGTGCGTCAATGCAACGTTATAAGCTTTTAATAGCATGTGAATAGTTATTTTGATGTTGTTGTCATTGTAAATATAGATCACAGTATAGGCTATTTTCAAAAAAGGTTTCCCTGGATCCTTTTGAAAGCTTTTGATTTAGTCCTGCTTCTTGTGCCGTATTAGTGTGCATTCTTTATCGTACATTTTTCTATTTTCTATTGTGACTTATGCACATAATGCAGCAACTTACTCAAGAATTGCACGCAGAAATAACAAAATAAAAGGGATAACTGCAGAGTGTAAAACAGACACGCAAATTGCGGCTGAAAATAAAGAAATTCTATTCACAATAATAAACATAATTTTCTACAGTGATGTGGGAAGTCGAAATTCAGCCTGTGAGAGAATGCACCATCTCGTCATTAAGCTTCGGAGGTGGGGTGGGGGGGATGTTTGGTCCCTGTTATGCAAGATGGAAATGAGTTTGCCATGCTTTGCTGTAGCCAAGCTATTTTGGAACAGCTCACATCGGAAAACGCTGGGCCGAGCAGGAAAATTAGGTCACTTACACGAGCAGGGCAGTGCCTTCTTTCGGGAAGCGAGCGGCTAAGACTAAAGAACTAAAACGTGTAGCGCTATTTATTCAGGGCAGGGGGTACGCAGATTTGAGTAAAATGAACAAGATGCAGAGCTTAACACAGGCAAAGCAAAGAAGCGTTTTAACAGAGACCCAGCAATGACCTGAATACATTGCAGCAATTGAAGGGAAGTGAAAATCCTGCTCGGGAGTGCATAGCTTCAAAATTTCCCTGCATTTTGTAGCAGATAACACGACACACTGTGACTTTCTTGTCTGTATGCAGAGACCGATGCTGACACAGAGGGTCTGATTTATTATGCATGGGACTGTGGGGCGCAATTGGTGAGGGGGAATGAGAAACGATGGCATCCTCCTTGTTAACAGTAAATATGTGATCCATCCCCCTCGTTAACCGCTGAACTGAGATGAAGAAGTGAAGGGACAACTTGCACTGAACCCCCCCCCCTTCCCCTTCCCCTTCGCAGTTATATTTGAACTAATCATCCACTAGGACAGGGAAAATCCTGTTATAGAGACCGGGATAACAATGAAACAGAGATGCACTGCAGTCAGTGCTGGAGCTAAAGGACAGACAGGGAGTCTGCACAGGGAAGAAAGACCAAATTCTGCAAGACAGATGGGCAAAGTGGGAGCTGAAGAGAAGTGTGTGTATGTGTGTGTAGAGGCAGAAAGAGAGAGACAGGCTATGATCAAGGAAATGACAGAGGGAGCAGAGGAAAGACAGTGTGTGTGTGTGTGTGTAGGTGTGAATGTGTGTGTGCGTGTGTGTGTTGGGGGAGTTAGCAGGAAGGCCCAGAGGTGCCTTGTCAGCGGTTTCAGGGGGCCGTGTCTGAGGAGGTCTCCAGGTGGCAGGTGGATATGCCCTAGTTTGAAGAGCGGCATCTCTGTCTCTAACACACCCACTTCCACTTCTGTGCACTGCCTGAAATTAACTTTTGGGCTCAGCGGCCAAGGGGACCGGGAGACGCAAAAAATCCACCAGGCAAAATAATTACTTGGCGTTTTGTGTCACAGGTACGTTTGTTTTGGCAAATTTCACTGAAATAAGGATATGCTGAAGACGCACATAAAGAGGCCAGTGAAATATGACAAAAGAAAGGCAGATCCTTGCACGGAGATATAAAGAAAAACACATCCACACCACACCAGCATCTTACTGCAGTCAGCCTCACACAGCTCATTTTTATCACCAAAACTCGATTTCAGACAGGTTTCCTTTTTTGTCAATGAGTTGGGGGTTTCTTTGGCTCTTTCCTCATAAATATTTCCACATAATAACATAATAACCTTAATGAGCTACTGATTTTTCTTCCACACTTGTATTCAGATAGTCTGTTTTTGATTGGTTGGTGCAGCTTCAGTCATGACGAGATGGTCATGGTTAGTAAAAATGTCAGGGTCAAAGTCAGAGACAAGTCTTAAGAAATAGAAGTGTGTGTGTGTGTGTGTGTGTGTGTGTGTGTGTGTGTGTGTGTGTGTGTGTGTGTGTGTGTGTGTCAAATCCAGCGCAGACAGCAGAGGACAGAAGCAGCATGCATGTAACGTTAAAAGGTAGCTATTAGACATCACGGTGCATTTTTATTAATGATTATTTTGGTATAATCAATTACCTGCCAGAGTAGCACCAATAGCCATCTGGGATTTACTCACCAAATAGAAAATCTACCCGCATTTAGCACTTGGCGGGTGTTAATTTCAGACCAAACACATACGCACAAATATGGAGTCAGCATAGGAACAAAGCATGTAAACAAACACAAGGCTTGACGTACACATGTAAACTTTAGCTGTTTATCTCACTTATCCTCCCACAGAATTAGGTCTTGGGGGGGACAGGGGGGGACTTCACTTCACTTTGAATAACGTCTGCTTCTTGCAATTCCCCCAACGTAGCAACAAACAAAATGTTCTTATTTATCTTTGATGATTCACTGAGATTTCATTCTCTTGCTACTATGGATTTACCAATATCTAAGCTTTTTTTTTTTTTTTTTTTAACAAAACATCACACCAAAATCTGGGCTCCGAAATACTGAACTACAAAACAAAGTGATTGATTGGACTCAAATGTGCAGAACTGAAAGATTATCTAAACTTAAATAGCCTTTCTAATTCAAAGGACTGCTCCGACACCCTTTAAAAAGGAACCAAATCAAAAACAAGTATGCTCTGATTGTTGTCTTACACAATCCTCTCTGCATTCGAGTTTGATTTTTTGGAGCTTGTCAAAGCAAGCCATACGCACTAAGTGGTCAAAACTGAATCCAAACCATTGTTCCCAAACAAATGTTGTATGTTCACAAAACAAAGCTATTGATCTGCACAGTGTTTTCCAGGGAGTTTGGGTGCTAGTGTGTGTGTGTCAATATTTATACATCTACTGTATGTGTGCTTATGCCCAAACTGTTACAGACATGTTAGAAACATGTACATGTATGCCCGTCTGCATTTGCACATTTGCTTCTTCTGTAGGTGTGTGCGCATGTGTGTGTGTGTGTGCGTGTGTGTGTTCGATAAGCCGTCAGTCCTAAAGAGGGGCCGTGCTGCTGTCATGCGATGACACCTCTCATTTGCTGCTGTCCTGTGAAGCGGAGCTGAAGGCAGAGGTCAGGCCACCCTCACAGAGACGCCACGACTCAGAGCACATCATGTCTGCCCGCCTGCCTCGCCACGCCGTAGTATAGACCTCAGCCCAGCACGCACAAATACCCAAACCCTCACCTTTCAAACAGTCGCACTTGCATTTATTTGCATATACGCACACACAAAGACTTGCTGCTTAAACAAACACTCTAGCTGACTTCACCGGAATTATTTTGAAAGTTAAAAATTTCAGCAAAGTGAAAAAAAATGACATGTAATAGGCTATCACTCAAAGTAATATAGCACTTTTTTTTAACCCCTAAAAGACCCAGTGCTACTTTTGTGGCAGTTCCCAAATCAGGTTTTTTCTCTATTCAACCTTTCTTAAATGATTTATCACCATTTATTATAGTATTATCTGTATTTTGCACTTTTTCATTGAAAATCAGGTATTTTAATCCATTTAATTGACTGATCGTGTAAATGTTCATTAAACCTCAGATTAAAGTTAAGGGATAATATATCAAAATAGAGAAAACTGAAGACAATGTGAGTTTTTCAGCAAAATAGATCATTAATTGAACATAAAACAAGTGTCCTCCATGGATTTTACTGATGAATCAATATTGTAGAAGATGACGGTGTTGCTACATTCAATACGGAGCCTCTGAACGTCTAAATGGGTCATATCTGATGACCATGAAAAGACAACAAACTGCATTTTATGCCAATTATTGACATGTATTAATAGGATTAGTGGATCAGAAGATATTAAACATTTTATATCAGTAGTAGTGATTTTGGTTGACGGTGGATGTTTGGGTCTTCTTATATTCTTTGATATTATTTATTTCTTTTGATTTTCTATTTTTTTAAGTGTCATTCTACAGACTTACACATTTACATTTTTATTTCTGGAGACAGAATACCTGAAAAAATGATGAGATGATGATGAAAGTCTACATTCGACAAAGTTTTACATGCACAAATGATCATTCATATCCCAGTCTCTTTTGTAAAAAACATCAAAGTTTTGCAACATATTCTTTAATGTCACAGCATCATATTATACAGAATGCCGTTGCCTTCATTTAGAGCATGGTTCTCCACAAATATCCTCAAGTTCAAGTACCTCAATGCTTCCCTTTTGCTCTTCTACAATGGCAACAATGTCCAACACCATCTACTGTTAGTTTAAAAACACAAGCCTAACATAGGCACACAAGCGTAAAAGTGGTAAACACACAGCCATCACATCTACTTGTATACATGCAGATGTTCAGATCCCAGAAAACGACACAGGTACAATCATAGGATGATGAGAAATACTGATGTGCATGCAGTATTTTCAACATATTTCTCACTGAGCACAGTATATTCATTCTGCCACCCACATCTGCATCTCGGTAATGACAGGAACTGGGATAAAGCCTGTAATCTGTCTACTGAATGCAACACTACACTAATAGCCATGTCTTCTCCCTTACACCTCCAACTAACCCCCTCCCTGCTCCTGAAGGCCATCCATTCGTCTCGACCAGTGTCACATGCCGTCATCAATTACCCATTAGACAGTGTAATATTCGCCCAATATTGCCGGCGTGTGACTGGGAGATTTTAGAGTGATCAAAACTGACAAATCTGATTTACAGAGCTAGCATAAATAAGGAGATTGTGCCCTCCCTGATTGCCCTGTTGAATAATGAATGCCTGTTTGGTAATCATTTTCCAATATCACACCACCTTCCCCTAGACTAGCCTCACAGGGCTTTTGTTTTTTTTTTTCTTTCTTTCTGTTTTTTCCTTTCCCTCTTGTATATCTAGAGATGCTGAAGCCTTCTGAAACAGCCAAACTCTGATGGCAAGACTTAATCTGGCTGGAAGTAAATGTTTTGCCTCTGTGACCCAATGAATCCAGGGAGTCGCTTTCTTTCAGTAATGACGCTACAATGACAGCATCATTACTGAGGAGGCGGGTGTTGTTGTGATTGAAGCATTTCCTTTCTGATTCACTGTGTCATTGTTCAGACAAAGAAAATGCCAACAGGTGTGAATGTTACAAATGACTGAATTTGTAAAACTTTAAGCAAACTGTTGAGGAAAAAATCTGCAACTTCACAACAGGATGGAGTCCTAACTGCAATGGGGTCAAGTCTCTGAACAAATATGTTACATAGACATGTGAAATTCGATGTTTTATTCTCTTAAGAAGGAAGTTGAAAGAATATTTTTCACTGCATTATGATATATTTATATTTCTGATGTAGGACTAGCATATCAGTACTCATCTACATTTTAGCAATTAACAAATCTGGCAACAGCTCATCGTAAACATTAATCACTGAGCTTCAATTCAGATTTGCAGTGTTCAGGCTAAACTAGACAGAATTAAAATCCCTGAGATGTCTCCCTCCCTGACGGCGTGTGTAGGCACGGTGCCCAGGGACAGGCTATAGAAAACATTACCATAAAAATGTTTAACAGGGGGCACAAAAAATTCAATTGCCTGCCTGTGTTCCTTCCCTTTCCGTCATGGTTTGCATACATAACCCTCAGATCATACTAAATGTAGTTCTAAAACTAATTGTAATCGCATGACAACAACACAAGCAGTCTCAAGGTCAGTGCTTTGATGATATCGCAGCAGCACTCTTAACAGCAGCTCCTGTGCTCTTTGTAATATTCTTCAAGGCACAGTTGTGCCTCTAATGGGAAAAGGCCAAACCAGGTTATGAAAATCCTTATTTACAGCTAGCTGCCTGGCTGTGTGAAGTAGGTCACAACAGCTCCTGAAATGGAGCGAACCTCACTCACACCGTTTAATACTTCTTTTGAATGCTTACTGCCTTACAATGGCACCGGAGGGAAAGACACAAACACACTGTATTCACTGCTCCTTAGTAAGAGTGTCTTGACTCTGCTGTTAAAATTGTGTCTGCACCCTGTGGGAAAGTCCAGATTTTACTTGCCAACACAACAAAAATAGGCATCAACATTGACTGCAAAGCGTGTAAATATCAATGAAGGGCAGACTGTTAGCTATTAATATGATTTGGAACCTTCCAGTAGGTGTATTTCCTGAGTAAATAACTGCCACCGTAGCCTCTATCTTGAATGGATGGCCTCTAATGTCCAACCATGAAGAAGCCACGGTCATTAAACCACCTTACAGCAAATGATCTCAATGTAGCACAGGTCAGGCAGGTTAATATAAAGCTACTGCTAACCTAGGGTGACAATTCATGCTCATCATCACTGTACCAGACATTTGCAACTCATACAATATGTCTAACAGCGCTGAATGGGTGTGGGGCCTGGGGTGTAGGTGAGCGTTGTCCCCTGAGGTGATGGATGCTTGTGGGAGGCTGTTATGCCACAAGGTGAAAGTGTCCATTAATCAGCCCCACTTCCTCCACTGCCGTGGCTTTCCCATTACCAGTGCACTCCAAGCAGCCTGATTGGTTTTTAATTGGCCTGCCCGCCAGGAGATAGATCATGTTTTCCCCCGAGGAAAGGCACAGAGGTGTGTGTGTATATATGGTGGGGGGCACCTGTCCATTCATACCTTATCTCTTGAGGAATACCCACATAGAAATTTTATTCCTGCATCTATATCTCCAAAAGGGATCAACATGCAGATATAGGCAATAAAGCATTATGTGGACAAAAATGACAGCTAACCGTATACTGACAATTACCTGTGTACAAACGCTCATACAAGGGACACTTGCTACCGTCCCCTCTACATGTAAGACAAAGGTTACAAAAAAGTAAAGTTAGGTTTTCCGGTCACTGCCACAAGTCATGAATCTGGCCTTGACTGATGAATGTGTCATAATTAATAGCCTGTAAAAGCAAGTGTACCAAGGGTGCATGTGTGAAAGACACGAGAGCAGCTACATCGCACACTGAGTAGACGTCAGTATTGACATTGTGTCTGCTCAAATAGATCAATCCCCTCACAGCCCTGGCGTGACCACGTCATTGAGACTGATTGGAAGAACACATTGATTCCCTATGGTATCTTCAGCAGGTTTACAAGAACACACATTCACCTCAAAGCAGCAACACACTGATCATTCTGAACTTTGTAGAAAAATACAATTAAAAATAATACAAATAATGATAGATAATAAGCAATGTGAGGAAGTGCTTGAATTAATCCCTGCTGCAGCCTAATTGATTTTTGCCACGCTATGATTCACTGGACGGATGTGGACAGCCTTTGTGGTGTGGACAACTATACTGCAGGCCAGCGCTTCTGTGGGTACACAGCAGTCTGACGTCAAGGGCAGGTTATGTTAAAAGGCCAGCTTATAAGCCTGTCTTAGCCTGCACTGCAGGAAGCGAGGGTGATCTGCTCTGTGTTGGTGAGATAGGCTTCTGGTGCAGAACTGGATGGAGCGCGATCTACTGGGAGCTGCATCCAGCACAGAAGAAGCTGCAGGTGGGAGTGATTTTGAGAGAGCTGCCACAGGTTCTATGTGTGTAAAGGGAGGGGATCCAAGGTTAAATACTACTTTCCACTAAGCTAGGCTTCTTAATAGAATACAGTTCACAATTTTACACACATTAGTTTGGTTTGAGCAACTGCATCATATGTTGTTATCGTTACAGTGTATAATAAGGCTGAATGACAAAACAAAATCTGATCAAAATTACATTATCACAGAAGCTGCATTCTGCTTTTTTTTCTCTATTTTGATGGAGGTACATTGTGACACAGTATACCATTATAAATAAAGTACTGCGGTTCCACAGAGGTGACTTGTCTACAAATCATATTATCAAGACATAAACGAAGATTCTTGTTTAGCACAGATCCCCAAAAAATCATAATCACCATTTCTATTTTTTTCCACTGAAAGTGAAATGCAAATCCTGCCATTTGCATTGAATTGTGACTAATATCACAATTGTCATATCTGCCAAAATAATTATTTGGACATCATTTGATTTATACAATATAAACCGTATAAAGTTCATATTTTTCTCTTCTTGGTCTCATTCCCACAGTTGCTATTGAATTTACAAGGACAGCACAGGATTTGTCACTCTCAAACCCAATTAAATCTCTTTGCTACAGTGAAAACGTAAATAAAAATATGATTCTAAACCAAAGGACTACGTTACACTTATAAAAACTTAAGTCGTATATGATTCCCCTTTAAAATAGTGCTGAACAACATATAAGAAAATTAAGAAATTCATCTGAACAGATGTTGTAATTCAAACATGTCACAGCTTTAATGTAAATGTAAAATTTTCCCCTTAATTTTTCCATAGTCTGTACCAAAAAAGCAAGTCCCCTTACAACTGGAGCATGATTTATAAGCTGGGGCATCTTTGTTGCTCCACATTGCCTCATTTATTATGGTATGTCGTGACATATTTTACCTTTATCACAAAATTGCAGCTGCTGTAATTTCGATATTGCATTTGGAAATATTGCCGTTTTGATAAAATTTGATTAACTCTTCTGCCCTACTTCAAAAAAGTATTGACCACACATAGTATTAAACTATAACAGTGAAATATTTGGTAAATTACCAAAAAATGGAACAAGAATGAATTATTAATATTACAGTTAAAATGTTTGGTAAGCACATACCGTATTTTGCTCATAATGCGTTTGTTTAATATGCGTAAAAACACGTGTAAAAGTGACCAATGCAGCAGAGCACATAGTGTCTGGCATGAACGCAGAGTCATGCTCTAGTACTATATGGCTCAGACATGCTAAGCATAGCATGTGGATGTGTGATCCAGCCACTCAACATGGAGACTAATATTAGCGCACAGATGCCCCCCCACTCCTGTCCTGCCAGTTGCATGCAGAGGATCCCCAGGAGGCTTTCTTCTGCTCATTCATTAGGCTGCTGAGGAATAAGGGACATACAGTATTTCCCAAGCGAGTCTGGAGGAAAGACAGACCCCCCCACCACCACCACCACCATCAACCATTAAGCTCAATCTGTGGTCATGCTTGTCTTCACAAAGCCACACATATGCTCTCCTATATATTTCTGTAGTGCTTTCTTAAAAAAAAATATGCAAACAAAAGTAGATTTTGTTTACTTCTATTTCTGCATTTAGATATGAGTGTTCGTTTAAGAGCAATAGAAAATACACAGGGACATGAGGCACAGCAGCTGTACAGTGCATCAGTACATTTCTTATGACCTTACAGTCCATATTCAGCAATGCCATCAACACCCAATTTCCTCTCCCCTCCAGCTCTGACTAGACTGTTGTGATTATTAGGGGCTGGGTTCTCCTACTTTCATACAGGAGAGCGAGGGAACGAGAGAAAGGGAGAGAAAATGAGGGAGAGAGACGATAGGATGGAGAAAGGGGAGGGGGGGTTCCCGCAATGTTGGTCCCAGTAAGACCGGGGTAGCGTGCTTTCCCTCTATAATTTAATCACATTCAGCTGTCTCCCTGTCCTCGGCTCGCTCAGCAAAGCACATCAGGCACCACGGTTACACACACACACACGCACACACACACAGCCATACACTCTCGCTGTACACCAACACAAGTCTCCCCTTAACAAGCAAAACATTTCCTCCTTTTTCCAGCTAAAGGAGCATCCCGGAGAACATGGGTTCTCCTCACGCCAAGCCAGTCACTCTGTCTCAACCGTCTCAATACATTGAGATGACCCTCTGTACAATTCAGGGCAATGAACACAAGAGCTCACTGTTCTGACTGTGTGGTAGACACTGTGTTAAAACAATGACCTCTTCCAGTGTTCAATAGAATGTTACATAACTATTTCACTATACGACTGGGATTAATCTAACAAACTTTACCAATGTGAATATGGCGATAAAAAGATCTTTATTACGCCTCCATCATGTAGGCTGACTTCTTGTCAAATGAGGCACTGTTGAAGTCCCTCAGAGTATCCCCAGATGTTACCAAACACTGTCTCTATCATTTGTTGACATGAGAAACAGTCATTCTGACACACTTTGGGTAAGGGAGAGCAGGCACAACTATCTGACTTTTCATCAGAGCTTTGTTTGTCTTGACACAATGAAACATGTTGCAGCGCATCTGCCTTCTGCTGTATACAGTACATACCACCCACGGGAGCACACACAGAAAACACACCACAACATCTACATTGTCTTTACTTATTTGCAAAGAAGAAAAATAATATGTGTAGGGTGACATTTAGGAAGGAGAGGCATGTGTGTGACTGTTTGTCTGCAGCATATGCATATTCCTCAACTAGAGTTTACTACATGTAAAGTTTCACACTCGATCCCTCTTACAACTTCATATCCTCTCCTTGTACTCCCACAACTCAACTCTGTTCTGACTGAATTTCTGACTTTTTCTATTGTTTTCTTGCAGCCACAGTGCTTCATTTACCTTGCCTGGATGCTTAGCAGCTCTCTTCCAGAACACAGTTAAAGCTAATTCATTCAGACAAACTCAAAAATCAAGCATCTGATTAATGACAAAATATACCTGGTCCCAAAATGTACTTGACTCAAATTAATTCTTAAAAACAATAACAACTGTATTCAACAAGAGAAGCGACATACGATAAATATGTTAGGGGCTGTTATCCACATCACATGCACAGCTGACATTTACAGCACTGCATTATTCACGCAGGACCACAAAACTTGCAGAACAAACTTTTCAACGGAACGTTATACACAGTATTAAGTCTGCCACTTGCAGTGCATGCTGTACAGTAAAAACACTTTGTTTTATTCATTTTATCATCAAATTCAAATCACTATTAATATTCAGCAAGTGAAGTAAAACTGAAGCGTAAAAAGGAGCATAACATACACATAATGCCATCATCCTACGGTGATATGAGAGAATAATAAAACAACAGAATTGTCTTATCCAACTGTTACTGTTCCCACTGAAGTCACTGCACCAACGCCACATGATTTAACAACTAAACCAATCTAAACAATCACCAACAACAGAGAAACAACTAAACGAAGATATTGCTAGCAAATAATTTCACTGGTTTTATATATATCTTCAACAGTAAAGCCAAACATGCTGAGACTTAGAAAAGAACACAAGTTACCTACCAACTGCAGTCTTCTCTTTAAACTTTCCCTCTTTCTCTCCAGAAAGCGCTTCCTCTCCTTATTCACACTTTTTCTTCTCACTCTCTCCCAATTCACTTACTGTTCTCGCTGCAAAGTTCTGCTCACCTTCTGCATGCAAATCATTTTTACGACTTGAGAGATGACTGGGAATGAGGAAAGGAGGGAGAGTGAAGGGAGAAAGGATGACAGAGGGGTGGAGGAGTAGAGATAATGGTTGGAAGGCAGACGACCAATGGGCCTGGAGCCTAATGGAAAAAGGGAATCAGGACACACCAATGAGGCGCAGCCTGAAGAGAGAGAGTGAGGAAGAGAGAGAGAGAGAGAGAGAGAGAGGGAGAGTGATAGAGAGAGAGAGAGAGAGAGGAGGAAACAGGCGAGGGAAGCAGGGATGGCGAGAGCACAGTCGGGAGGAGACGGTATAACGCAGACCGAGAAAGACACTGAGGGAGAGAGAAAGCATACAGAGAAAGCCCAGAGAAATAAAGAGAGGGAGAGACAGGAGATAGCGGATGTACACGGTAGGTGGAGAGAGCCCAGCTTCCCAAGCGAGAGACTGCAGATCAGAGAGGAGAACGAAAAGAAAAAAGCCAAAAGAAAGAGAAAAAGAAAGACAGAAAAAGGAAGGAATAAAGGGAAAGGAGGAAGGAGCTGACTTACCCGGGTACTGCTAGTGGCATCCTTCACACACCGCCTCGCAGACTCCACACACACATATACTTGCACCCACCCCAGCGATAGAGGCGCACGCCACGCTGCCGCTGAGACTAACCAATAGCAAAAACAACAAAGGAGAGGACTGCCAAAGCCGACTGGTATACCCTAAAGCAACTGTGTGTGAGTGTGTGGATGTATGTGTGCGTGTTTGCGTGCAAATGAGTGTGTGTGTGTGTGTGTGTCAGAGAGAGAGGGTGGGAGTGTGTAAGAGCATGTGTTTGTGCTGGAAGGAGAGGGAGAGCTGAATTAAGGCAGCTATAACGTTCTCTCTCCTTTCTCAGTCCTATAAGCTGGTTTCCTCTCTCTTTCTCCTATCTGTGTATCTCGTTCTCTCTGTACACTGTGCATGTATGTCCTCCAACACTCAATATGTTCTCTCTCCCTCTCTTGCTCTCTCTCTGCCTGCTAATGTGCCCTCCCTTCCCCTTCTCCCTCTTATACATTTATTCAGGGCTGCAGACTGTCTGCTCCCAGAGTCAGTTCTTCCCACGGGCCCCGGTAGAGCTGGTGGGAGGGAGGAAAGGAATAGAAAGAGAGGGCGCACGGAGGAGGGATGGGGGGGTGATAGTGAGCCATGTGGAACATGTGCAGTGCATTTATTTTAAATGGGAGACACACACATTTTTGCCTTTTAAAAAGGCTCCTCTCGTGGTTCAGTGCACAATATTTGGCCTGGGATCATTCGGAGAGCTTAGAGAGCTACAGGATGCAAACTTAAAGGAAGTCTGTGGCTGATCGCTGCCTTGCTGTTAATTAACGCCTTTCCCCCATTCCAGGCTTCGAGGCTGGCTGAGCACCAGAATTAAAGGCACAGAAGATGAATGACTATTGAAACAGGCTAGTTGTAGCCATGTGTTCAGTGATGAGCACTGGTAATGCACAGCCCCCAAACAGGAGACAATATTTACAATATAATCATGCTCTACCCATAAAGAGGGTGACATTCAGGCGTACTCTTGTGTGAATGAAAATGGGAATAACAACATGATGATTTCCATATTTACCCAGATATGCAAACACAGAGAATGCTAATTTGATCCCTGAGACATCATCATAATTAGATTATAAATTAGGTTCATTTCTTACCGGACAAGAGGTGCTAATTCATTCATTTTCCACCAGCAGGGGAGGCACAGCCGAAAATGCAGCAGCCACCCTATAGGCAGAACAGAATATTGGGAACTTCTCATATGCTTATATGACAGAAGGAAGCAATAACATATTCAAATAAATTCGTGTTTACACATAAATATTCAGAAAAAACATTCAAAGACATAAGCTTATGTTGTGCTCTTCCAGTTCACTATACATGTATATGAGGCACATTGTTTTCATCTTCCCCATAGCAGTAAACAAATCAAATGCCATACAGCAGTATTTTGCAGAACCAACAAGCACTGCTCTCTCCAACAATGCTGCCAGGCAGTTGAGGAAGGCATGATAAGTACTCTGGTGGATTGGGACACAGATGCCCTCAGGGCGTTCAATATTAGCAATTTCAAATTCTTATTTGGCTATGTTAATGCCAATCAAGCGCAATTAATTTACTCCACATTCTTAAACAAATAAACAAAACGGAGACGTGGTCAAATGAGGGAACTACTAGCAATTTTAAGAATCATCACACATTAGGAATCCTATTTGAAAAACAGATTGCAAAGCAGCTTTTGTAATATGACAATTACTCGTGCACCGGCTTAGAATCACAGTTCTAAATGAAAATGTCATGGCATATTACTACACAAGTCCAGAGCTAATTGTTAAGGATGTAGGTAAAAGTGTTTCACATGTCCACGGTTGATATCATTTTGGAAAATGAGCATATTTTATTATAAATACAAAAGTATATGTATTTCTTATTGTGGACATGTTGAATGGTCAATCACTGCTGACTCATTCAAATACATTAATTAGGCTAAGTCATATACTTAGACTTGAGATTTTAATTTTACAACAATAACGAGTCAAACATACCACCCCTGAAAAAAAAAAACATATCAAACCCATATTGTTAGATATGGGAGATGAGTTGACATATCTGCCATGCTATGTTTAAAAAAAATGAAATACCATATTGTAATATTGAAAAAGGTCTTAAAATGTTAAAATGTAAACAGTGTAACATGCTGTCTGACGATTTATTCAAATACAACTCAGCTATGTGTTTCTGTTGTAAGCTGTGTTACAGGCGCTGTCAACTGTTAGAATAGCATAATACATATAAACTAAAATTAATCAATTAAAAGAAAACGATAAATATAGCATTTCCAACCTACTAGATATGCATTAGAAACTTTCACCTTGTGAACAGGACGGACTGAAACATTCCCTCTCAGGAGCTGAGCCAAAGTAAAGAGCAAGGCTCAAACAAAGCTGTCAAGGCTATTTACTTACTTTAATAAATATAATACGGCAACTAAAAAGTTGAAGAAGTTTGTTACTGCAGTTGAACTTTTCTGGTTGGCATCACCATTATTCACCATATTATGGCATTAAGTATTTAATTGCTAACGAATCAGCTTAAATACAAGACTTAACTCCAGTAAGCATTTCCCCAGGTTACCTGTTTTCACTGATACCCATCCATGCTAATTAGTCTGCTATTAGCTAAACCAGTGGAACTACGGCGGCCCCAGTGGGACATGAGACATGCTGCAGTTTTTGTGTTAGCGATGGACAGCTCCTGGTGCTGAATCACATTTAAGTGCTAAACACTCACAGTGATCGACGCATATTCAGACAGAATGAAATGAGCCAAGTCTCCAACCAAGTGGTAAACAGGAAGGTGAGAGGGAGAGATAGAAGACTGGAGGTGTACTCAACGATACAGTTTAATTTACAGTTCCATTGTCATAATTAAAAAGTACACAAAATACAGTGAAATACACACTTTACTGCTTCTCAGCAGAGCAACAATGCAATAATACAATGAAATAAATACTAAGGAGATATAAATTGTTTAGTAGTTCCCTATAAAACCACACACACATGCCTAAATATAGATTAGCATGAATTAAAAATAAATCTAGGCCATAAAAAGCAGCCCCAATTGTACTACCATGAAAAGTAAAAAATCATAAACAGACCTACATTACACCACTGTGATTAGTCTGTGATTACAGCATGAGGCTAATTTATTGACTTTTGAGTCAAACAGCCCACTACTCATACAATGAAGAGCTACGATTTTAAAATCTACCTAAACAAATAGGTGTTCTCTGTTTCCTCTCTTTGAATATGTGAATCATCAGTTCCCTTTTGTTTTTCTTATTTACCAGCATACTATATGGTAGTTACTTTATACTTTTGTGCCTTGCAATTCCTCTCACAAAACAGCCAGAAATAGAAATTTTGGAATGAAATTTTCCAAAAATATTCTTGTGACAATTCTGTTACCCACAAGTCACTTGTGAATTGTGATTTAATTATTTATTTGTAATAGTATAAATTTGTACATGTGGACGGTTCGCT
>JAPTMW010000016.1:4251219-4261414 GCA_029822955.1 Ostorhinchus angustatus | reverse complement strand
GGAAATGTAAAGAGATCCAGGTAATGAGGCTCCTGGTTTCTATCAATTAAAGTTTTTTTTTTAAACTGAAGTAAGACTTGCTGACATTTTTAGAGATTGCAGAGATCCCCCTGACTCAGTAAGGGTTGCCTTTCTGTCTGTAGCCCACCCATACAGTGATGCCCGGTCAAGTGATGAGGGTGACAACTGGAGCTCCAATTCCATGTGGAGCAGATGCTGTGGTCCAAGTGGAAGATACAGAACTGCTGAGGGAATCTGAGGATGTAAGTTTTGTTTTGTACTCATTGGCTCTGCATGGCCCTTGCTGTTTTAATTGGAGTCAACATGCTTTTGCTGGCTTCTGTGGTAAATCTCTGTTGTGACTCAGGGCACAGAGGAGCTGGAGGTGAGGATTATGGTACAGGCTCGACCCGGCCAAGACATCAGGTAAAAAAAAAGAGACATTGAGAGCTTTTTGCGCATCAAAGAAGCGTGTGACAACTAACATAAATTGTGAGTGTTTTTGTGTCTGTACAGGCCAATAGGTCATGACATCCGAAGAGGGGAGTGTGTGTTGTCTAAAGGAACTCATATGGGCCCGTCGGAGATCGGCCTTCTGGCTACAGTGGGGGTTACTGAGGTCAGCGTGCACAAGTTTCCTGTGGTGGCTGTTATGTCCACTGGAAATGAGGTACAGACACTCAATCTGGGGTTAATTCACACTCATATATTTTTATTGTAATCGTTTTGTTGTCTGTCCATTCAATGACATACTTGCATTTTCTGAAGAATGCTTTGAGATATCTGCACCAAATTTATCCTGTGGATGTATCTTAGCATGGAGCAGAAGAATATTGAAAATAGGTGACCTTGACCTACTTTTTTAAGGTCAAATGCCCTTGTGCCTTGTGCAGTTATAATATCAGAGCACTTTCAAATATAAATATGTATGTAATACGTTTTACACAAAGACAGTCTAATCAGAACAGAATCTTACACTATATTTGACTAAGGGGGATTAAAAGTGTGCAGCACTATGTTTATATATTGTAGGTGTTGGTTTGCTGGTGACCCAGGATACCATGTTTATTCATGTGTGTCTCTGTGTAGCTGTTGAATCCCGAGGATGACCTTCATCCAGGGAAGATCAGAGACTCCAACCGCTCCACTCTGTTGGCCACCATCCAGGAACATGGATACCCTACAATCAACCTGGGCATCGTTGGAGACAAGTAGGAGCGTTTTGGCTTTAAAGAGGAAAACTGCTCTGGTGGAGGTATGTAAATAAGTAGTTGTTTCTGTGTTGTGTTCTTGTTTTTCCAGCCCTGATGACCTGCTGTCAGCGCTCCATGAGGGAATCAGTCGTGCTGATGTCATCATCACCTCAGGGGGGGTGTCCATGGGAGAAAAGGTAACCTCTGACCTCTCGCATCTGCCCACATCCTCTAACCAACATTTCCTTTATATGTATAAAACAGGTATTCTCCTTTGACAGAACCAATATCCCTCTGTGTGTGTGTCTTTGTCAGGACTACCTAAAGCAGGTGCTGGATATTGACCTTCATGCTCAGATCCACTTTGGACGAGTCTTCATGAAGCCAGGGTGAGATGGGGTTGGGGTTTAGGAAGGTGGAAATTTAAAATAGAGTTTTATATCTTCAACTGCTTCTACTAGTTCTGTTCAGAATTGTCACTGACTGTCGTTGTGCTAATGACCTCTGTTTTTCTATTCCTTAGTCTTCCTACTACCTTTGCCACAGTTGACATTGATGGAGCACGGAAACTCATCTTTGCTCTGCCAGGTACTGTGTTCAAGTCTCTAATAAAAATATATATGTGTGGACATTATAATAATAAATGTTTTCATCCCACACAGTAATGGTATAGATTGCATTGGAGGCCTGTGTGTGAAGACTGAATGTAATGCAAAACCAAATTCCATTGAGAGATCTAAACTGTTAGAAGGTTAGCAACATGCCATGCTTATCTCGACTCAATTTACCATTTGAATGATTCACCACGGTGAGTCCAACACAGGAAGTAGAGGATCCACCTCCTTTCAGATACCCCGCACTGAAGCCAATCTGAAACTATATTCCATTTACTCTAAACAACTTGCTATTCACTCAGAACAAGTATTTAAAGAATTAATTTATGTGTAGGATCAGATATGATATCTTTCGTAATGCCATAAGTATTTTTCATTGTAGCTCTTTTTAGTTGGGATATTTATTTAGGGTATTTATTCATTCAAATTAATTAATGTCCTTCTGAACTACTATGACTTGAGTCCCTGACCTTGGTTGGAGACCTGCTTATCCCCAGCTTATTTCATACAGTGTCCATTCTGCTGATTCAAGGCCACCAGACTTACTGTTGTGATATTTTTATTAAGTGCTTTTTTTATTATTATTATTGGTCAGATAAGCTGAGTCAATCCACAGTAGACTTTCAGTAAAATAATGTAGCTCCTGGAAAGATGACAGTGATCCTAACATAACACTGTAAAAATGTCTGTAATGTAGAACCTTAAATTAAAATACACATAATGTAATGAAAGTAATGAAATCTGATTTCTCTCAAATGTATTTTAACTGTCACAACTGGCACTATATGTTATTGTCCTGGTGATATTTTTGAAATTCCCTTAACTAAATTAATTTAATAAATCTTTCTTCTATTTGTTGTCTAAAACAGCTGCTCTTCCAACCTTGTAATGCACAGTAGTTGCCCTGGGAGGTACTCCAGACAGTACACTTTGCTGACACTGTGTTTTTGCCTTAGCACAAGGTCTCCTGTATTTGTTATGACTGTAACATCATGTATAAATATCTTCACATAGTGCAGTAAATGCACAGGAATTTGCCTGCTTCCACTGGTGCAAAGAGATTTCAGCTTCTATTATGCAGACCTGTACAACATGATTAATGCAAATGGGAGTGGATTAGACCGTGTATACATACACAGACACCGTATAACCCAGTATTATGTTGTCTTCCAGGTAACCCAGTGTCTGCAGTGGTGACATGTAATCTGTTTGTTATTCCTGCTCTGAGGAAGATGCAAGGCATTCTGGACCCTAGACCTACAATTATTAAAGCTAGGGTAACTCACACTCACTTGCACACAGGGTTAAATGCAGAAGGTGTTAAGCTGTATATGATGATTGTTGTACTTTATAATGTTCTTTGTCTGGTTTTAGATTTAGTTTGAATAAACCAAAAAATTCTCCAAGTTATTAGCAGGATTAGATCATTATTGTCAATCTATTAGATATTAAAATAAAGAATGACCTTGAGGGTAAAGCAATAAACTCAGCCATATTTAGTTAGATGAAATTGTCTTGTTTGAAAATGATCTTATTTTTCTGTCTGTTTCAGCTTTCATGTGATGTTAAACTGGATCCCAGACCTGAGTACCACCGCTGTATTCTCACATGGCATCACCAGGAGCCACTGCCCTGGGCACAAAGCACAGGTACATAAATGCACACACTCACGTGGGAATTTCTACAAATAAAGGAAAGTAACCATCCTTTATTGTAGGTAGTTCTACTTCATCCTTGTAAGAAAATTCACAAGTGATGACATACCATTTTAGCCACCGTTGAATTATAGCGAGTAGGTGTAATATTCATTAAATATTCTTTAAATTTCCCAGGTTATGAATCAGTATGTCCAGTCAGTAATGTGTGATGAGATTGAGGAGGCAAAAGAACACAAGTGCTGCATGCCTGTCACATGGTTTGAATCCCGTTATCACCACGATCAGAGATGAATGACATTGTCTGCCTATAGTGATAAATTTGACCTGGACAGATGCGATTACTTAGTGGTTTTCCTCTTATTTGAGGAAATACACACACACACAGCTCACACACATGCTTGGACTCACTCTGGTTGACACATAAATGTCCTCTGTTCTTCTCTCTCCAGGCAACCAGGTATCTAGCAGGCTAATGTCAATGCGTAGCGCCAATGGCCTGCTGATGTTACCACCTAAAACAGAGCAGTATGTGGAACTGCACAAGGGAGAGGTCGTGGACGTCATGGTCATCGGACGGCTATGATGCAGGTACTTTATATTGTCTGCTGTTTTATGATTGTCACTTTGTCACACTTTAAAGTCTGTTAAGCTTTGTAAATAGGTGAAGAAAACATGTCACCATGGTAACAAGCCACCAAATGACTTTTCTCCACAGACTTTAATGTCACTCGCTACCGATTACCATGGCAGTGCCAGGACTTCCTGTCTGGACAGGAAACGGGCGGGGGCAGGAAGTGATGCATGTCTACCTGGTCGCCATTAGCTGTGATGTCATATGCAACAGCCAATCGGAGCCAGCGGAGGCTGAATCCTCATTGGTCTGCTCTGAGGAGATCACTGTATTTCAATGGAGAAAAATGTGAAAAAAATATAAAATATGAGATTTATTCTGTAATATTATTATTATTATCCTGATGATAATGATTATTATGATTATTAATATTCTTAATTAATATTCTATTTATTATTATTATCATGGTTCTGATTGAATATTATCATCTTAGTAGTAATCATGCCCTCTTCTCTCCTGTTCATTTGCTTTGTGCGTTTCCCATTTTCCCCTGGTAGATATAGAAATATAGAGACTCTTTTCCTCCAGTCCTCCTGTACTCTTTTCTCTCTGTCCCCTTCTTTCTCTTCTTTGTCTTTTTTTCTGCTCTTGCTTCCTGTATCCAGATATAGAGACTCCTTGATAACCCCTTCCTGCAGTATCACTACATCCCAGGACACAATGATCCCTAACATCAGGCTTCGACTGATATATCAACTGAAAGCTGATAAAGACATTTCTTTATTGAAGCTGCTGATAGTTTGTGCCAGTACAGTAAATATGACTTTTATTGCCAAAAAAAAGTTTGTTATGTCTAGATATAACAGCATTCATACTATACTGAGACACTCATGACTCTCTATGAAGCCATGAAACTCTTGGGTCAGCGGCTCAGCTTTAAGGCAGGGTGAGGTAGGATTCATTGCAGGTTTACAGACTTGAGTTAAATCCTCAATTGTCACATTGGAATGATTTCTCTGGTCCAACATCAAATACAAACATGATGTTATTAATAAAACGCATAAAGACCTGTCAGAGGTGGGCCATTCTGACCAACCGATGTACGGCATCCTCCTAACCCTGCATTCAAGTGGTGTTTGATTTACAGGAGTTTAAAGTTTACACCTTAAAGTTCAGTGTGTGATAAGTGCACCATTGCGGTCCCTGTGTGACCTGTATTTTTAAAAGGGGTCACCCTGCTTATTTTACACAAACGTACCAAGAAATGAAGTACCATTCAACCTGTGAAAACAGTTTTATATTGTCATCTGTGGCTTTATAAACTGGGAGTGTTTGTGGAATTTGAAAGACCTGAGTGTTAACCAGGAAGAGGAAATGTTAAAAGAGATTATAATGATTTGCACTAATGTAGGAGCCAATTTTTCTACAAAATTGGGATAATTCATCCTGCTTGGATCTTGTCATATCTTTTTTTTGTGTATCTTGCAGCCACACAGTTACATGGAAGTCTCATTTCTGGATTGCTCCCTAAAACCTCTTAAGGTATCCTGCAGAGCGTGAGCACTAGTATTGTTATAAAGAGTAATGTTTTCATGAGTGGGTCCCTGTTCGGTTTATGTCATATGCATGTACAGTGTGCATTCCTGCCACTAGTGTCACCCTGTTCCACTGACTGACAGCTGGTGGTGGTGTTGCAGCAGTAGATGTAGCAATGCTCCATCAAAGGCAGAAAAGACTGCAAGCTCACACATATTGATGTAAATACTGCCAAGTTTAAAGTATTTTTAAAAATTGTATTTACAGAAGTTTTGTGAGTATGGAAAAAATAATCACATTGTTAGGCCTCAAGTATACATGAACTGTGTTTTGGTGTGAGACATGGGGCCCTTTAAGTAGCTAAAACATAACATTTAGTGGCCTCCGCTGTTTTTACATCTCTTTCCACCCATAAACCAAGAGAAGATGAAAAAGCTGCTTCACTGAGTTCTTAGATATGATATCCCCAACTCAGAGAAAACTCCTGACATCACTTGAAAGCAGGTGTCGCATTCAGGTGCTTGTTAACTACACAACTGGTGAATTTCTACCATGACGCTGTTAAGGTGCTTGTAAATGTCAAAAACTAATACAGTTCATGACTGTAAATCAAACTCTATCATTTGACTGCTTTTTTCCTCAATGTACTGTATGTAGTCAGAGCCACACTGAAACAGCTGGTACATTAATGTGATAGTCTGCTGTTCAATAGAAAACTTTGATATTCAGCCCACCGTTAAAGTTTAATTTACTCCTAGCATAAATAAGACAGAGGTCAGTTGGCTGCACTAACCTGCAGATTTAACACTGACGTTAAATTGTTTACCAATTAACAAGGACCATACAAATGCATCATATGCAATCAGTTATGCCCCAGCATTCACTGAATGCACCAGACCTTACCTCCTCTGGGTCCCCTGATTCTTCCTATTAGTGTCAGCAGTGCTAAACAAACCCAGATGGTCAAAGGTTAATGCTGCATTCAAGTCATAGTGAAACTGCTGTACAAAGCTCTGTCCATTTTTTTGTTTTGTTTTAATTTTAATGGTACTTAATGCAAGCAAGCTGACATGATTGATATTTTTTCATCTATGTCTGTCACAGCTGATATCAGAAGTGTGAGTAATCTTTTCTGGGTTTTCTGGGATTTCTAGGTTCATTTTCTAACCCACCTCATTACGCTTGTGAATTATGAGGATTTTCAGATTAGAACGCTGGTGTGCTATCTCTGTTCATTGACATGAATGCAGCACTAGTCTGAATTTCTGAGCTTTGACCCCTCTTCTGATCGACTGACGCAGTCTTCCTCCCCCCTACCTTCCTCACCCTCCCTTTCATCCTTTTTTCCTCCCCACTTTCGTCACGCTTGCATGCCCATAAATGGGGAGGGGGGCGTGTCTTTCTCTTTGGGCAGGTTTAATATCCAGGTGCAAGACCGGAGTGCAGCACCTGGGCGGGACTTCTGATCTGGCTAATCATTTAATTTTCGGACAGTTTTCGATGCAATTATCAGCGCAACAGATGAATTTTTAAATGTCCAGGTTCTGGTACCAACACTGTCTTCTCATTTCTTCTTATAGCTCAGATGTCAGAAACTTCCCAGTTACCTCAAATGCACCACATATCTATAAGTGGCTCATGCTGTGGTCATGTCATGTAGAGGGAAAGACCAGGGCGACATCTCATTGCAGCAGAAGTATGGAAGTAGCTCTGTATATTTATCTAGAATGCCTACATGCAAGTTATTAAAAAAAAGACAAACTTAAACAAACTGAACCACACTTATGTTTTCTCCACATCTGGCAGCTTTTATTAATGGTAAATCAATTCTGACATGAACGCAGCATTAGAGCACATCCTGGCACCTGCCCAAGGAGGACCAATCAAACCCAGATAGATCCATTTGAGTAAGAAGAAGCAGGTAATTGATAAACTGCCTTTGTATCGAGTGATTCGTAACACTGGACTGAACTCAGTGTCACACTGCACACACTATAAACTATGACCAGCACTTGTAATGAAGCAATGACACAGCATTCTACTACTACTACTGTATAAATCTAATGAAGAGGATGTTTTTTTTCTGTAATGATATTATTGAAACTGAAGATGAATTAATAAAAATAATCCTGATTATTCTGTACTTATGTGTTTGGCAAGCTTTTTCTCATATTTAATCTGATAAAAATTACTTGAATAAATTCATTTGTAAAATAGTTTTAATGGATACTGAGGAAAGGACAGAAGGAAGGCAAAGAGCTGTTCAATAACCATAAGAGAGGAGAAGATTATGCAGATTAAGGACCAAACTGTTATCTGATATTACAGAGGCTATTTATAGAGGTGCCACTCCTTTTATTCTCTTATGAATTGCATAAAGTGCTGAGGAAGGTAGGAAAGTCTACAGCCAGATGAACTTACTGTAATTATTGTAAGTTGGAACATTTGACTTCCTTACAGTAATGGTGTCATTTAAAGTTTCTGCACATTATGTTTTCAGTAATGATTTATGGATACAGTATTGCTGCTCTAAAGGATTAATTTAGACTGGTTCAAACCAGTTATGAGCACCACATATACATATTTTTATTCACATGCCATCCGACTACTGAATCACTGACCATTGAACTGTGATTGTTTCAATGCCCTTAAAAAATCTGACTTGCACCTCTAAACATATGTCATCTAGATGCTGCAGCTGCAAACATCTGACATTGTGACTTTTGCACATATCCATTGCATGTTAATGCAATATTTACTCCCTCAGTGTCTTACTACTGTGGCATTGCACAGATAATTGAATGTTTGACTGCACTCTACCCTTTTTGTTCATTTTACACTCTATTTTAGTTATTTTCAATGCTTAGAGTTAAGTTTATTCTTTTATTTTAGTTTAGCTTAGCTGTTGTGTGAGGGTAACTTGCAAAGTAAGAATTTAACTTCTCAGTGTGTTTCTCATGTGTGCATTATAATAAACTTCTTGAATCTACAGTCAGCATTACAAGAGCACCAAAAATCACCAGGCCATCCAATGTTCAGCTCTAGCAATAGTCCTAGTTTATGAGAAGAGATATTATAACAAACTACATTTAAAAAAAAAGTAAACAGTTAAAAATGTCAAAAACCTGTTTCATCAATTATCATTTCATCAAGAGTTTTTTCTTCACCATATGTTGCATAGAATTTAGTTTTTATCATCCTTGTTTCAATTTGCTAAAAGATAAATTGCATTCTTCTAAATGTAACAAGTGAAAACTGTGTTCAAATATGGAAAGCCTACTGTGTAATTCTGCCTTCTGTGAGGTCTCCAGAGGTAGTAAGTCCATTGTACAGTGTTCACGTGCTACATTTGGCTGCATACCGCTTAATAAAGCACCCATTCTGATTGGTTAATACGAGATTCCTTTTGCCGACGCATCCAATCACAGCCTTTGTTTTATGTAGTTGTTGGTATGTTGTCTCCTCCCCCTGTCTGGAGTTGACAGTCTAAGAGGGGTAGGAGGAGGGAGAGGTCCGCTCCGCTCTGTCGGATAAACGAGCAACAAGTCTGGTACACTGAAACCTTGAATTTCAACAAGTAAAAACCCAACTCCAAGTGGCTGGATTAAAATCACCAGACAACACCTTTCAGCCGGATTTATCAGCTACAGAAGGACGTGAACGGCTCTAAAACAGAGTGAGTATTCCAGTGTTTTCGGTCTGGTCCAAAGTGGCTTTGTTATCAACAGGTGCTGCAGGAAGGAGCTAACTAGCTAGTTAGCTGCTAACACTAGCCTGATAACGCTATGTAAAAACTAACAACCATTTTCTAAAAACTGGAAGTTTATGTAAGGGTCGCTACCCATCACCCTAACGCAGAATATTAAAACCACATGAGGACAGGTAATTTATACAGAAAATATGGACATTTAGAATAATATAATAGTTCAGCTGCTGTGTTAATTTGATAGTGAAACTGGCTAACCAAAACAGTCACTTCCTTTACTAGCTGTCAGTCCGCCCCATCAAGTAATAAGGGTTTACAATGGCAAAAGCAGTTATACTTAGTTTCATTAAATTAAAATGAATTGGACTTTGTTTTGTTGTACATTATACTGCGCATCACGACACCAATGCTGAATGTAGATATCTATTTATGTATATTCAAGTACCAGTGGATTAACTTAACAGCTGTGTATATTTGTCGTGTAAAAGAGCAAAGTAAGCCACAGTCAGAATTTTTAAGTGCACCGAACCTTTATCTTTTCTCTAGGAGAACGGTATGTGTTAGATAAGATTGCACTAATATGTTGTTTGACTTATCAGTAGTTTCATTCTGGTGGGTCAGTGCCGTTATGTCCAGGATCTGCTTTATATTGGGCAGGACTGTGACAATCACTAAACCCATTTTAGGTACAATTTCCTAGTATCACACAGCTGGTGACTATAGATAATGCTTTCCTATCGTTCAAGGTGAAACCTCCTTGTTTTGTAGATTATTGACTTTTGTCTAGCAAGGAGAAGAAAGATGTAAATACAAGTGTGACATTATCAGTCGGAGGCACTGACACCGAAATCACTTAATGACAGTGAAACTCATTTGATTATACCATCATGCTTCTTTGGCAGGTTGTCTGTCACCCT
>JAPTMW010000016.1:4218585-4233038 GCA_029822955.1 Ostorhinchus angustatus | reverse complement strand
GTGTTGAGTGTCAGACTTAAGTGGTGTTTGTCTGTCGTGTGTGTTTTCTGCAGAATTGGAGGAACTCCTGTTGTCACTGAAGCAGGTCCGGGGCTGTCTATCCGACCAGCAGAGTCAGAATGACATAGAGCTGGTTCTTGCACTACTAAACAAGGTAATATGAAAGGAATGAGCAGGAAAGGGCTTCAGGGCAACTTGTACCATCATTGTGGGATTTTTGAGATTTCTGGACCTTAGATAGGATATCCAGAGACAGAGTGGCGTCTTTGCTGTCTGAGCTGGAACATCCATGAAAACAACCTGAATATAGAGAAGAAAAAAGCCACAGACATCTCAGTTTCCAGCAGCATGTCTTTTTTTGATGTGTCTTTATAACAAAAGATAAATGCAAATCAGCTTCCCCACCTTGGGAACAAAATCAAATTTTTGACTCAAAAAACAAATCGAAAAACCGTGATAAGGACAGTTCAGCCTGGGCCAGGAATCGAACCCAGATCCAGCGATAAGTGTTTGAGCCATCTGGGATGTACTGTATCTGGTTGAACACATCCACAAAAGTTTTGTATCGATAGGCCTTTCATCTACATGAAACTGGCATTTTCAGTCACCTTCAGGCCTGGCATTTGTACTACATTGTTTTCAGTGGTTTTGTGTGGACGCAGACATTTCCTGAAATGATTCCGCGTTCACAGAGCACTTTTTTGAGAACAACAAACAAAAAGATCGGATTGGAAAAGATGCAGTTTCGTGTGGATATGGCCTAAAAGACTAGATTTCGCTCTCCTTGAATGTTGTCACTCGTCTTCACATCATGTTTCTTTCAGTGAAATTTTAAAGCTTCTGAGCACGTGTGTAATTATGATTTTTAATGACTGATTAATGGCTTGACTGTAGCATTTCTTGCAGTTCAAATGTATAAAACATGAACTCTATACACTTGACTTTCAGACATTTACTTTTCTGGATAGAGTCTTGATTTCATCATGTTCTGGTGTGTGTGAAGTGGCATAATTGAAGATGAATATAAACAATGTGATACATCCAATGCAAATCAATGTAATTTATTTTGGCAACGCATGATGACAGCCTTACTGTAGATTAAATTAGGAATAATCTGCTGATGTCCTTTTTTCCTTAGTCTGACTTCCAGGCGGCACTGAAGATCCATAATGCAGTGGCCAGCAGCATGCACAGACCCTCGCCTCCATATCCACACACACACCAGGCACTTCCACTGGCAATGGAGGTAACACATACTCTGAGGGGGGTAGTTTTAGTCATGACAGTCATGGTGATCAACCTAACTGTCATGACTTTATTCAACATTTCGATGTATTTAGGTCCTCAGCAGTCCTTGTTACATTGTGTTCATCTACACAGACACACAGCGACACTTGAGGTCAGTGAGTGTGTATTAACGAGGTTGAGACAGAGCAGCTCTGTTCAGCATCAATTAGAGCTGAAACACTGACGTTTACACTGTGTGCATGAACACACACTCACAACCACATGCATATAAACACGGATTCCTATTAGCTTTCATTTGCTGATCATGTTAATGCCTTCACTGCTGTCACTTTTTCTTTTAAGTGCTTTTTAAGTGTTTCTTGCCTTCATCAGAATGACCCATCCCAAAGCTGCAGCCTGATTGGTCTGCATGTTTTAAAGCCAAGTAGAAACTCTGTAACACATGAAGCAAATTGAAGTGAAGCCAATATCCAGGATGCAAGTATGATCAGAGCTGCAATTATTTTTCTGCAGCAGCATTGAGTTGGCGAGCTGTCAGAGCTATTCATGGCTCATTTCAGTGGAATCCCATTAAAGAGCAGCACATTATTTCTGCTCCATGTTGGCATCTCCGCCCCCTGCCCTGCATTTGGCTTTAAGAAGGAAAAGCTGTGGTTCACGCTCTACTCCCACAAACATGTTCCTTTGTCAGTGTGGATGAAGTGCAAAACACACAAATGAAAACTGGCATAGTTGGGAAGATCAGTGTAAATACTTGAATACTTCCAGTTCAAGTCAGGCTCATAAATGTTCCTCTTTTAGTTTATTTATATTTTACAGTGAACAAGTGATCAAACTTATGGGAAATGTTTTTGTAGGTGATGAAATTAAAATGTGATAGCTATTATATTGTTTCTCTTGATAATACTGTCACCATGGTTTCAGGTCAGGGATCTCATCCATTCAAGTCAGAACAAAGAGGGTCTCGAACTACACAACCTGCTGTCAGACACACACGTTCAGGTAGACGCATCACTCAATGGTACACATGCCTATATGTTGCTGCTCCAGTTCTGTATTTGAGTTTTGTGTGTGTGTGTTGTAGTCATTACTCGTGGCCCATGACAGCATAGCAGAGAGGGAAATGCAGCCTGAAGCACTGCCCACCCAAGGAGAAACACTGACCCAGTGGGGAGGAGAGACCGTTAAGATAGTCCGCATAGAGAAGGCCCAAGACATACCACTGGTAAGAGGAATGCTTCACACACTTACTCAGCGATCCACATAGGAAGTCAAGTATATAGAGGTGACATCCTAACCCAGTTGTCAGAAAGCGACAGCTGGAGTGCACTTTACCCTCTGTCAACTTAAAGCTAACAATCGTCTGAGGCACAATTATGTCATACATGACGCTAGTAGAGAATGATAAGAAAAAATACAACTGAGCCTTTCAAATCTGTGCAAATTGCTGATCCGCAACCAAAAAACTACAAGCAACTGTTGTCAAGTCTACCTCAAAAATCAGTACAATGGCCAACTAGTTTTCAGTATGCAAAAAAACAATGAAATTCCATGCAATAACCAAAACACATGCTTCATTGTAGAGAAAAGGTGGCTAACAAAACATTTGTTTTTCAGGTTTGTTATTTCAGCAAGATTATAATAACAATACATGTGCATTTCTCAATCTCTGCTTCAAGATACAGCTGGAATATACAGCAGATATGTAAACAGCATTACAAACAAAAAAAACAAAAGAAGGAAATTTTGAGGGAAGCATGGTACTGTATACCACAGGATGGCTTCAAGACCGCTGACCCAAGAAACCTCATTTTGTGCAAACAGAGACCACACTAAATGCTGACTTGTCTGTAATACCTTTGGTTCTGGTAGTTTTGTGGGTTTTAATATTATGCACAACCTTCCTGTGTTTTCTTGTTGAATTTTAAAGAAAACAAACGATAAATGTGAGTACTGAATGGAATGGAATAGAATAGAATAGAATAGAATAGAATAGAATAGAATAGAATAGAATAGAATAGAATAGAATAGAATAGAAAAGAATAAATAGCCTTTTATTGCCATTGTGTGTTCAATGAAATTAGTATAAATAATAATTTTATGAGTTTGGCTTCACTGGCTGCTATCTTTTTACCTTTGGTTGAACTGGTGACACATCCAGGGTGTACCCTGCCTTCACCCATAGGTAGCTGGGATGGGCTCCAGCACCCCTCTCAAGGATAAAGTGACTCAGAAGATGAATGGATGGATGGATAACTAATAATGGCACAAATATGTTTGTGTTATGACTTGATGTGAAACTGAGCCTTTTTACTTTTAACTCTGCTTTTATCAGTAAAAATGTACAAAATGTCTAAAAGTTATTTTCTATTTGCAGTTTTGTACAAAGGCTTAATGTGGTGGAATGTGGTGCAAAAGATAATGTTTATTATTGCTGAGATACATGTATGGTTAATCATACCATGGATTTCAGGTTGTTATCCTCAGTCCTGTCAAAAACCACAGCTGTTTATGATGCTGCCTGAATGTCCTTACATATGGGAAATGTCAGTAGTTGTTAAACAAAGAATAATGGTGAAAACATACCTTTTGTGTAATTCAGTTTGTACACTGTTAAAATGTTAATGGCTGTGTGTCCACTTTGTGTTTTGTGAAGGGAGCAACTGTTCGGAACGAGATGGACAGTGTTGTGATCAGTCGGATCGTTCGAGGAGGAGCAGCTGAACGGAGCGGGCTGTTATCAGAGGGAGATGAAATACTAGAGATTAACGGCATAGAAATCAGAGGGAAAGATGTCAACCAAGTCTTTGACATTCTTGTAAGTACATGAACATACAGTTGATCTAAGTGGAATAGAATTCAACTTAACTGACAGGCAGTCCGAGTGATGAACGCAGGCTGATTTATAACGAGTGCTCTTGTCTTCTTTGTGTGTGTTAGGCGGACATGCACGGCCTTCTGACCTTTGTGCTCATTCCCAGCACACAAAGCAAACCTCCTCCTGTCAAAGAGACTGTGGTGAGTGTCAAGTCCCCCACACACGAAAATAAATCAAACAAAATAAATACAATATCGCAATGATTAATAATGTAATGACTGGAGTTCTGTTTTGTTGTATTATGGATAAAACTTCAAATTCCTGGCCAATGAGATACGAGCTAGTTGGCTTTAGCTCCTGAAAACAACCTTAAGTATGTACAGCTAGTGTCCAGATTCAAGATATGAGTATAAACAGAGATGAGTCTAAAAACATGCAGCAGATGTGAGCTTAATCCAGCCCAGACTCATAGATCTGTCTGCCCTCTGCATCCATGTGTCTCCCCTTTCACTCCAGATCCATGTCAAGGCCCATTTTGACTACGACCCCTCAGATGACCCCTACGTGCCCTGCAGAGAGCTGGGCTTGTCTTTCCAGAAAGGAGACATTCTGCACATCATCAGCCAGTCCGACCCTAACTGGTGGCAGGCGTACCGGGATGGAGACGAGGATAACCAGCCACTAGCTGGACTGGTACCAGGTACTGGTGTCTTTTTGATTTTTGGATCCCCCCAGTGCAGTATGCATTTTGGATAGCGTGCAAAAAACATTCAACCTAACACTTAATGGTCTATTGGACTTCTTGATAATGTGTTTTTTTCTGATTGCACAATATGCCTGTTGTTTAGTTTCTCTTAATTTTTTCACACAGGGAAGAGTTTCCAGCAGCAAAGAGAAGCCATGAAACAGACCATAGAAGAAGACAAGGAGCCTGAGAAGCCTGGTCAGTTCTTCTATTCCAGATGTCCGCAAACTAATGAATGTCATTGCTTAATATGGAATCTGAAATGCTACCATGGTACATACATTAACATACATTACATACATACATACATTAACTAATCAAAACCCTGAAAGACTGAGAAGAAGTACTTTTTTTTTTATGACTTGCATTTTTTATGACTTTTTTCCAAACATATTACGTCCTTACACATCACATACTAACATTAGAGCATTGGTAAATTACCCTCCCTCCGGCCCATCCACTCATAACCAGAAGGGGTCTTCATTATCGATATAGTGGTTCATTATCCTGCACACATCAACTTCGAGTATCCATGTATATAATATATACATACACCATAACTATCTACACCAAGTTGTCTAATCACAATATACACAAATATTTTCATAAGGTATGTAATCATTGTCTTTCCAGGAGTCCTCTTAGCCTTTAGTCTTTGAAATCTAAAGATTCCAGGTATTTACTCCATTTCAAAAGATTTTTTTCTGTCTTGTCCTGCATCCTATATGATATTCTTTCATATGCCGCTACTTTTCCCACTTCCATCATCCAGTACCTGGAATGGAGGGAAATACATTTTTTTAATGTAAATAACAGAGTAATTCTACATGGGCCTTTGACACATTAATAATTTGTCATATCACTTCAAATTTTAGACAAATGACCAGAATAAATGTGTTCACAATCAAATGTATACATGAAGAATAACATATAATGCCTTTTTTTTTTTTTTTAGTTCTGAACGTGAATGTTTTAGTCTGTTCTCTCCACCTGCTGCATCACCCTACTTTATAACTTGCAAATAGTTTGTTTGATACTAGTGTTTTTATGAGTCATAGTCACCTGAACTCGGCTTTGCATGTTAATAAGCCTTGCAGCTCATAGTAAAGTGTGTTTTGTGACTATCTATTTACAGGGAAACTGTGGTGCGCAAAAAAGAACAAGAGGAAGAGAAAGAAGCTGCTGTACAACACTCACAGGAATGATGGTATGGCTTGTCTGTCTGTGGCTGGCATTTATATCCATTAATAATAAGCTGCATATGACAATAAGCGTGAATTTGCATCACATTGTTAAATGGAGAAGACAAAATATTCTTGCACACATGTTAATATGATGGTAAATACTGGGTTTAATATAGTGCTTTTTCTAATATAAAAAAACTACTTATGAGGATCATTGATGAAAATTAAATGAATCTGGCCTTGAAAAAGTGTTTTGCATCAGTTTTGCACTTCTGATGCACAGCTTTGCATATTGAATTGTCATTTGTTTTTCTTCCTACATTTCAGTGTTTTTAATTTTTTTGTAGTTTCCTTTTCTTCAGTCATCCAACAGTTTCTCCTTCGGGCCACATTATTCAATTTACTCTTTCTTTCCTTCGCTCCAGATATGGATAACGATGAGATTCTCACTTATGAGGAGATGGCTCTGTACCACCAACCGGCCAATAGGAAACGGCCGATTGCACTGATTGGTCCAACCAGCTGCGGCCAGGCGGAGCTCAGACAGCGACTACTCAACAACCAACCAGAGCGCTTCGCTGGAGCCGTACCTCGTAAGACTTCAGCTCACGCACCGACACCTGCACTCATATTTCTGTGTATTTGTCAAGATGCTGACGTGTGTTCGTGTGTGTCGCAGATACCACACGGAATCGGCGTGAAGGCGAGTTGAGTGGACGAGACTACCACTTTGTGTCACGTCAGACTTTTGAAGCAGAACTGGCAGCTGGTAGGACTTTTCTGTTGTATTACTGGATGGATAAATAGCGGTAGTTACTGTAAACACAGCCTTATATTCCAGACTGGAGCTCAAAACACAGTCTCTCAATGCTGTATGATTAAAATATATAGAAACATTACAAGAAATACATGTAGCATGCAGTATAAGGACAAAAATATAGGGACACATTGAATTCAGGTGTTACTTTTCTAACAGGGGTCTGAGTTACAAAACAATAATGACAAATGCCATAATATAGTTTTATATTGTAATAAATATGTTTTATTATTAATATTGATGTTTACATTTCAAATCAGCATAAACAGGACATCTTATAAGCTGTAGCCATGATGCGTCCCAATATTTGTGTCCATATAGTTTATAACCATCAATATTTCCATAAAGTTTAATGGGAGATTTTTCTTCCTAAATGAGATGTGCAGAAAGTAGATGGTTAGTTGTGGTGGAAAATTATTATTCACAGTTATAAGAGCATGAAAAATATTTTATAAATTTAGAGGTAGAACATTTAAAATCATAGCCATGGATTAAAAAAAAACAAAAACAAAGTCATCGTTGAGAGAAATTAAGTAAAAACCGTCTCTGAGGCATTTGGAAGCAAAGATAACAATTTAAACAAAATTCACCAAAACGATGCAATGATATTTATTACAATATAAAACTATATTACAATATTCATTATTATTGTTTTGTATCCCGGATCTGTTAGAGAAGAAACACCTGAATTCAATGTGTCCCAATACTTTTGTCCATATAGTGTATGTTTCTATGATGCCTGAATGTGGCTGTGATAGTTTACCAGAACACTGAGCTCTACAGACTCAAAGTGCACCTACATTTAAAGAAGTGATTTCATATCAACTCTGTAAACTAATGACACTTCATTTTTAGGTGTGACTGTTTTTTTTTGTTTTTTTTCCTCTAGGGAAACTGATCGAGTCTGGCGAGTTTGAGAAGAACCTGTATGGGACCAGTACAGACTCGGTGAGACAGGTCATCAACACTGGAAAAATCTGTGTGCTCTGTCTGCACACACAGGTTAGTATCTACACACATAACAGCTACGTTGGAAATGACACCCATGAGTTTATGTACACCGTGTTAGTACTAGGGTGACTTTAGTGCATATGATTCAACAAGGTCCTGGAAATATTTCTCTGAGGTTTTGGTCCATACTGACATGAAAGCATCACACAGTAGTTGTTGATTTGTCATCTTTGTATCCATGATGCAGGTCTTTAATTCTACCACATCCAAAAGTTGCTCTATTGGACTGAGTGACTGCAGTACTGCAGCAGAAATCAGACTTAGCAAATCATGCAACATTTTTCCAATCCTCTTTTGTCCAGTTTTAGTGAGTCCATTTGAATCCAATTATTAAAGTCTTTTTTTTTCATTTACTTATAATGAGCAACATTTCAAATGTCTATAAAAGCATCAATTTTGTTTCAATTTACTTCAAACTTGGCACATATATAAACACAATTGATATGCTGGCATCAGCACACGCATAGACATGGCATCAGATTGATTACGTTTATCATGTCTTCCACTCCAGATGTTAGAGATTTTCTTGTGATCAGACTAGTAGAACTGAGGAAAGATGTTTGTTTCCTGGCCCGATCAGCTGTTTTTGGACACGTCACACCAGGAAGCGTTTGACAGCTCTGATGAAGGCTGAACCTACAGCTGAAACCGTAAGCAGGTTTTAAAAAAAAAAACAAACAAAAAAAGTTTTTCCTCAATTCTACTTGTCTGATCACAAGAAAATCTCTAACATGATGACATCAGCTGGATCGATGCCAAAATAAGCTACAATATGTACGAGGGGTGGGGTTTGTTGTGCCTGGCACCACTGGTTGCATTTAAGTTACTGTCGTTCCTTTGATAAAACTGGAGTTTCATGTGTGTGTGTGTGTGTACAGGCTCTAAAGGTCCTGAGGAGTTCAGACTTAAAGCCTTACATCATCTTCATAGCCCCACCTTCCCAGGAAAGACTCCGAGCCCTATTGGCTAAAGACAACAAGAACCCTAAGGTTGCGGTCTACAGTCTGTTTACACTAAGGCTAAGATAAATGTCAGTGTTGTTGACCTGCCTGAAACGTTTGCTCCACTAATGAGCGCATGTGTGTGTTCTGCACAGCCCGAGGAGCTGAGAGACATCATCGAGAAAGCCCGCGAGATGGAACAGAGCTGCGGTCACCTGTTTGACGCCGTCATCGTCAACACGGACCAGGACAAAGCCTACAACGAGCTGCTACGACTCATCAACAAACTGGACACTGAACCGCAGTGGGTGCCCTGCTCCTGGCTGCGCTGAACACACACACACACACACACACACACACACACACACACAGCCTAAGGTGCACACATTTCTAGACATTGAACTAACTGGACCCCGTTTTCACTGCAACTACAGCAGAGTGTAAGAGCACTGTGATTTCAAGAAGAAAGTCATCAACATTACAAGAAAATCTGAATTATTCAAGGATTTTACAGCAAGAGTTGAAAGGATCTAAGTAAAAATGTACAATGAGAAAAGACTTATGTATTATGAAGTGAGTAAATTAGAGACATGTTTACACTTATCCCACACAGATGTATATTTACTGACCTGACTCCGTATTATATGTGACTGTCAGATTAAGTTTAGTTTGCAGATACTTCTGTTTGGGTTTGTGAATGCTCTGGGCCGGTCATGAAGGAAATGTTTTTGTTATTTTATTTTTTTGTGCTTCAGCCACTAGGAGAAAACGCACCAAATTCTGTGGCTCCTAAATCTTTGAATTGGTTTTATTCAGCACTGAAAAAATGAAGAAAAAAATGTAGGAATGTGTAATAGTAAAATGTCAATGTTGGTAATAATCACACTTCTTTCATAAACCTATGTATGAATTTCAACATGTTTGGTTTTAGAATGAACTTAAACTACTGCACCCACTCTATCACAAATACTACAGCCTTACTTAAGTTGCATTGGGGTTTTTTTTTTATTACGTTTTTAATGTTATTGATGATTTCTTTTTCTCCTCAACACTGATTTTTGCCTAAAAAAAAAATTCGATAAAATAATTTAAAAGTGATTATATTACATTTTCTGTCAAAAACTTTCTTTTAATATTAAGGTCATTTCTGTTCTTGTTTAATCCCATTTTAAGACTTTTTCCTCATATCTCACAGTGACCTTACACTTCTGTCCTACATCATAAACACTATCCCATGTGCAGCACTTTAGGTAATTATAAATATATATAAAGTTAAAAGTTCTAGTTTTTAAAAGGGAGGAAAACCTCAACTGATCTTGTTTAGTTTTTTGATCAGCAGTGGCATTTATGACACTAAGTGACGTCTTCATCAGTAATCATGATGAGACCAAAACATGGACCTGAAACACTGACAGTTTGTTTTTCTTTAAGAGTTTTATTTTCTCAGAAAAGTGGGGCCTCGTTTATACCACACGTTTGACTTATTCCTTTGGTCATTTCACTGAGTTCTAATTAGAAATCTATTTAAATGATGGAGGTCAAATAGATTCTACATGTTACAGAGAATCCATGTAAACCTCTGATTTAGAATTCATTCTTTTTATTAAAACTCAGGCTTAGCTTCAGTCTTAAGCCTGGATGAGGCCTGTAGGGAGGAGGAAATGTGAAAATCAGTGTGCTGAGATCTCACACACACACACACACACACACACACACACTGATGTACAGTACAAATCCGCACTGAGCCACTGCCTTTACAGCTTTGAAGAAAACGCACACACACTACACATACACACCAGTAGTGCATTAGCTGCAGACCCCCCACCACACTGGGGAGTCTGTGTTTCACAGCCTGAAGCTGCAGCCTTTTGAACTCTGACCCACCCACTCACCCACCCACTGACTAAGACGCCCTTTCCACTAAAGTAGTTCTGGTTCTTGAACCGGTTCCATTCAGACCTGGGATCCTGATGCCTCTCCTAAACCAGCTCTTGTTTCCACAGGTGTTGAATAGAGTTACTCCAGTAGTTTGTCATAAACCGTGGACTCTGACGGTAACATTACTCATCCAAGGCTGAAGTTTAGGTGTTTAGTTTAACATTTATTCTCACGTTCAGGTGAACTCAGCCTCCTTCCTCGTTCTTGTGCTGCTTTCTAATATTTCCTTAAACAGAGTAGATAACCAGAGGTGATTTTAGTCTGAATAGTTACATTTTTTTCTTTTCTTTTTTTTTTTTAACATTTGGTTTAGTTTCCCCATGCTACTTATGCTACATGTGCGGCTCCCTTTACAGACTTTATTGCATCTGTTTTTCATGTGGTCTTAATGCATGTTCTTTTTCCTTTAGCTATTTATTGACACAACAAACACTTGACTTTAATGGAATTGGTCCAAACATCCAAACCACCTAAAAAGTATTTGCACTGTAATCGAACCAAACTGTCATTCAGTTCTGTCTGGTTTAAGCTGGACCAAAGGACCGTGGTCCAGGGGAGGTTTCAGACCTGCAAATCTGGCTCTGATCAAACCGTCTAGTCCCAGAGTCCAGACCAAAGGAGGACAGAGTTTAAGTGCCATAAATCAACATCGAACACTGGGTTTAGTTTTTTCTTTTTTTACACTGCTTTCTCAGATGTTTACCCTTTTTTTTTTTTATCTCATCCTCTCTTTGCAACCTGTTTGTGATGCACAACAGTAAACACTTGAATTTAAGGGAAAACCTTCTGTTTTTTGGTTTGGTTTTCAGTATTTCCAACTGATTTAGTTTTAGTTCAAATGATCTGAACAGTTGAGGATGAAGGTTCATTAACCAGACCTGTGCCGGTTTCACGTTGGTGGAAAAGGGCTTCGACTGACGACCGACCCCATATTTAAATGTACACTGTCGCACTAAACACTAAAATAAAGGACACAGCACTCGGCAGGCGTTTTACTGACTGTTTTTGACGACTTGTCGACTCCTCAGTCCGGTCTGATCACATTTTAGTAGAGTTGACCTCAGAGCCTGTGAGCGGGTCAAGAAGCCGTGAAAGTCGTAGGTTTTAGTCGCGTTCCTGTTCAGTACATGATGCTGAATTAAGTCTATATTTAGTGTGTGTGTTTGTGCGTGTGTGCGTGTGCGTGCTTGTGTGAATGGTGCGTGTGTCTGTCTGTCCTTGGAGACAGTGAAGTATTATTACCTGAAGTAGACCTGACAGCATATCACTGTTATCACTGTGTAGAGCATTTATATATTTGTAATATTGAACATAGATTTATGAAGTCCAGGATGCACCAATAGGATCGCAGGCTTCACCCCCCCTTCCCCCTCGCCTCCCTGCCATTGGTCCAGGAGGAAGTTGGTGGGCGGGGCTAAATGGAATTAACTATTGAATGTAAAGTTAATTGATACCACTTCCTGTTTATCTGACGTCACTTGTTCCTGAGAAAATCAACTTTTTGTATGAATATTCACAATGAATAAATAAATAGATGATTCATAGAAAAATGTATTCTGTGCTTTGTTGTGATTTTTTTTTACTCTAACTGTTCTGGCCAAGTAGTCACAGGGCTGTAAAATCATTTCCAGTTTTATATGATGTTTTTGGGGTAGTATTACTGCTACATCAATGTGTGTGTGATACATTTTACTGCTGTAAAAATAAGCTAATTTGAACGAATTCGTATACTGTTGATAGTTAAACTGGTATCAATGCATCATATTCCATAAGACCACTCTTCCCCTTAACAATTATATGACTTGTGAATTATTTTCTGAATTAAATAGAAGAGTGTCTGGAAGAGTTTATAGATGTAGATCTACATCAAAGGTTAGAGATGTAACCAGGAATTGTGTAAAAAGAAAAAAAAAATAACATGATGTAAAAGTGTAGAAGATGAACTTAACATACTGGTTAATTAAAAAAAAAAAAGTGCAATGAAAATTATTCGGGTAAACAACGTAAAAGGTCGAACAACACAAAGATGCTAAAAGTATATATATATTCTTTTAATGGTGGAAGAATCACTAAAGTTTTACTTAATTTGTATTTTTGTAAATACAGTATGAGTCTTGCCACATTTTTGGGTCAAAAACAGACCAGTTTACATCTTTGTCAATGTATTTTCAGGCTAATCCATAAGGATTATTATATGAAGAAAGAACACATTTTTAAACCCAACTTCAACCTTCTGTTTATCACAAGTACTTCACATTAACACTTTTGGAGATATGTGGTTTTCACTAAACAGGAAGGAAATAAAATACTTCAATCTGAACAGGAATTAACCCATAAAAACCCAAATAGCCACTGGAGACAAAAAGCATGTACTGGTCTAAACTTTTTAATACCTGTCAATCCACTAATCCTATCAATATGTGTAAATAATTGGTGTAAAATACAGTTTATCATCTTTTCCCGGCCAACAAATATGCCCCATTTGGACGTTCAGAGGCTCTGTAGTTACCGTGGAAACACCGTCATCATCTACAACATTGATTCACCAGTAAAACCCATGGAATTGGATCAATGACAGTGGATGGAGACACTGGGTTTATGTTCAGTTAATGATATATTTGCTGAAAAAGTACATTTTTTCTTCTGTTTTTGATATAACACTTAAATGTAATCTCATCATGATGATTAAAGTACATGATCCGTAATTTAAATTTAGGAAAATTTTCACTGAAAAAAAAAAGCTAAATAGAGAGGATAATATTATGATATATGGTGATAAATCACTTAAAGGTTAAATATGGACAACAATTCATTTGGGAACTTGGGTTAAAGCTGTCAAATAAACTGTAGTGAGATGCATCAGAGCAGAGATTTAACACTGAATAAAAAAAGAAAATTAGTATCCTGGTGCTAAATGTCTCCAAGGATTCAAGTCTTCATTCATTTTTTACAGAAGAACAGATTGTGCAGATTTCATAAAGAGCTGAAAGATGTTTGAAGCATTAAAGAGGGAATAGAATCAGGGAGGTCCAGGTCCTGATGTGCCCTCTACAGGCTGTAGGCTGCAGCGACACAGGCTCAGTGTTAAGACAAATGCTTTTGGCTTTCATTTGAATTTCAGTTGTTTATACAGGAAAGCGCTGCTGCTGACTGTTTTTACAGGCTGAATAATCCTCTCCGTCATCTTTAAATAGAAATCAGCATGTACAGTTTTTTGGAGCGCCTCTGTCCAGTATATGTGATACTTCTATTACAGCAGCTGAATAATTTAAAGAAGAGAACTGACATCGGATCAGACTCTATGACAGACTGTACTACTTATAGCTCACTGTGACCTGAAGCTCTGAACAGGCCATTTACTCACAACTGTTATTCTTTGCGTTACTTTTTTAGATTGTAAAATATGTACGATTTAGGTTGTTATTTGGTCTATAGGGAAATGCTTATATGAGGATTTGATCATGTTTATGTGTATCTACAGTGAATTAATCCAATCTTATATTACAGGGGTGTCAAACTCGTTTTAATTCAGGGGCCACATTCAGCCCAATATGATCTCTAATGGGCCGGACCAGTAAAATAATAACAGTGAAAAAAGTAAAATTACATTATGATAATGTTTACGTCTATAACGTTTCCTTAAAAATCTGAATAACATCAACAACTTGAAATGCCTTAAGAAAAACAAGTGCAATTTTAACAATATTTTGCCTCAGTTACAACTTACATTACAATTACAAATACACAAAAC
>JAPTMW010000016.1:4200775-4211595 GCA_029822955.1 Ostorhinchus angustatus | reverse complement strand
GTGTGTGTATTTTGACTTAAATGAATGCTTATATCAAATTTGTAGCTGTTCTTCCAGTAGTTTTTAAGAAATTGCATTATTAAAGGACTGGATCGATTCTGTTCGTTTGCATGAGGGCTCACAAATAATCAGTTACAAATATCAAACACAACATAGCAAGAGTCAAAAGTTTTCAGAAGTTGCAAAACGTAATGTCTTGTTTAAGGAACAGGCATCAAACTGTATATAAGTGATATATAAGTGATAATACATGTGTTCTATAATGGTTTATTTGCCTGCTGGGTGCCCCATCCTAACCTTCCTCTGTCCCCAGTCAGACTATATGTTCATATGTTACGTATTGTCTTCAGAAACAATCCTAATCATGCTATTGTTCTCCACACGCTGAATGTAGGCTGTGCTGACTGGGGGGTGATTAGGACTAGGTTGGGGTTTATTCGAAAGTGGGTTACGGACGAGGAAGCAGCCAGGATGGAAGGACCATGATGAAGGATATAGGATGAAAACCACTCAGAGACAGTTGGCAGATCAGTCAGTCAGAGAACCAGTCAACTGTTAAATCAGTCAGTCTGCAAACCAGTTAATCTTTGTACCAGAACATAATAAAGCTGCACCAACTGTTAACCAGTGTCCAGTTTGATTATCTGTACATATTATGTAACACACTTGTAAAAAAAAAAAAATGTGGCAATGTGCTGAATTTCTTAATCTTGCAAAATAGTAAACTAAATATATTTGGAGATTACATTGTCAGATAGGAACTTTCCTTAATTCCCACAAGCAAAATAAAACTGGAAAAAATCTTAAATGAAAAATATTTTTAGCATGCTGATTCTTAAAATAGTGGATGTATCGAGGCATAAGTTGAAAGTTAAAAATTATATGATGAACTTACTGAAAAAAGTTTACCTTTAAAGTGCTGATCAAGGTTTTATGAAAGTGCTTTAAATCCTACTGCCTCAGTTGTGTAATTACTAAAAGCTTTTAGCTGAAAGTACAAGTTGTAGTTTATTTTCTGTCCCAAGAAACAGAAACATGCATTTTGAAGTGTAAGTGTTGAGAGGAGTTGAAGAATCATTTAGTGTCATCACTGTAGCAGGTGAACTCTTGGTTAAGACTGAGAAATTAGTTGACTCTAAACATGCAAAGCTTTGAAATGTCATGTGAAGAGGAAGAGATGAAAGAAGCTGAAGTTTCAATCTATATGAATCCTTGTTATATTCAGACCATAAGAGCCATTATAATACAGAATAATGCGAGCATTCTTTAATAGATCATGTTGATGTATTTAAAATTGCATTGTACAACGCACAGAAAAACCTAACCACGGTATTTTAAAACTATGATTGCAAACTATTCTGCTCATGAGTGTAACTATTTTTAACTTTGATTTGTTTTTTCCTCCTTAACTGTTTGTTTTCTGTTTTAACTCTACGTTGAACATAATTAAAAATCAAGACAGGGCCTCATTGATTCTTTTGAGTTTGTCAGTGTGGCTGTTTTTATGAAAATGAAGTCCAGCTACATTGCTTGATTTTCACAAGGAAATAATAAGAAGCTACTATCAATATAAATAATAGGAGGACAAATACAGTTTGAATGGTTATGAAGTGTGTTACTGTTGATTTTTTGAGGTCTCATCTGAAATGTGACCCGCACTTAAGCAGTGTCGGATTAGTTGCCTCTTTACATTTGGCAATGTTTTGGAGAACAGAGCTGCAACATCAGACTTGCGTCATGACGGTCATGGTAGGTCAGCCAGACAGCGTTACACACCCTCCGTTCAAATGCAAATCAGTCTGGCACAGACTAACATGTGTGGATGTGTGTGACGCTCTGAGCATAAATCCGTCTGCAGTACAATAGTTACCCTGCACTTGGGACATGACTGTGTGTCTATGTGTGTGCAATGATCTTTTTGTCCTAATCAGCCACTAATAACGTCAAAGCTTTCTGTACTGTGTATATGTCTCCATAGTGACCCAAGCCCAACCAATCAGAGGCTGAACAAGAATGTGAACAACGATGTGTCTCTGCGACTTCACAACCTGACAGTTCTCACCCGACAAATCAGGACGTACTACCAGGTATGCACACAAACAGTGCCAAGAGCTTGCTCATAAAATACAGTAACACAATGGGTCAAACTGACCCCCAGCAGCAATCCAGATGGTCGTTTGTTTTGTAAATAGTTTGATTACAACACCCCAAAAGCGAGCAAAACAAAATTAGAATCACTTAGCCTGCGGGTAAATAATTGGTCTCCTTGCTTCATATGTGGGTGCTTGCAGATTTTTCCTTGATTTGGTTGTGTTGGTTTTTCTGTCTTCAGAGGCAGCTGTTTGTGTGTCCTCGGCTGATTTAATTTGCCCTTAGGTTGAATATGTGTTTGTGAGTCTTCAGGTTGCCTTTCTGCAATTATCAGTCATGCATACATCTTTTGACATGTGTCTTTTAGCTCTAAGTTAAAAACATGAAAAACAGCAGGAAAACACTTGACACATTCATATACAATTATAAACCCATTCATGCCTCGAATGGTAATGTGTTTCCATCATCAGTATATATCACCCTTCACTTGCTGTTCAGTCATTTTTAGCACATATGGATCACAATCACCTGCAGTGATCAGCATTGCCAGGAAGTAACACTGTGATCACATACTGACAAATTTCATGCTGCGTGTATGTGTGTGTGGGGGGGTTATATCTTTAGTGACTTAGAATGATGTTACAGACTTTTTTTGTGGATGTGTGAATAACCCATTTTAAACAGAGAAGCCACTATAATGCTGTTAACAAGACTTCTCATTATGCCGGACCTGTTTACACTCAACCAAACAAAGCTGAAATAATCCTACCCCTGTTTGTGATTTCAGATGTCATGCTGGCACAACAGCGTTGGTTTCAAGTGTGACATATAACCTGATCATTAGAAATACGAGCATGCTACTATTGCTTTCAAAACAATAATGGAGGGTGGTATTGTTTTCTGCTTGGAGGGCAAGGAGTTCTGAGACCCTTTTGTCTCAATAATTTTTGCAGATATTTTTTAGAGTAATGTGTTGATTCTTGTATGTTAGCTTGTAACTGTTTCTTTAAATTGCCTGGTGACATGTCACACCTATAGTCAAGTCCTCATATTTGACAGTCTTCCACATTACCAACTTTTTTTTTTTAACCAATATTTCAACCAAAGTCAATTTTTCCCACATCCCATGTTTTTTACTGTTACATATACTGTAACGCAAGGTTCATTGGGTTCAATGTCTAGAATTTGACTCATTTGATTTGCACAATGTCCCTCAGAAAAGAAATGACAGTCTACTTTCCAGTGGATGAATTGAATTAGCCAGAGAAATTACAGTTGTAGAAGTTGTATTATGAGCTACATTCACGCAGTCACCCCCGCTCTACCACAAGTTATCAGTCTACAGAATTAGTTCTCAAGACTATTACCAGAAAAAGATTGATGTTCCAGGTATTTAATCATCGGGGTTAACATGTATTTACTCATTACCGGGACAGAAATAAAATAGGAATTAGGTTAAAAGAGTTTGTTAAAGGAAGCCTTATGTAAACTTCTTACATGAATGTAATGAAAATATTTCCTCTCTTATGTGGTTTTTTTTTTTTTTTTTTTTTTTACATCTCTTCATAAGATTAAAACAGCTAGCAGGGTTATTGTTTATTTCATGTACATAAGGTGACATAAAGAATTAAAAAACTGTATGTCTTATAAATGTTTGTAAGAGCAATTCGGCTTTGTATGCTAACCAACGATGGTTCCAGAGAAAGATAGTTTTTCTTAATTATTATTATTATTTTGTAAAATAAAGAATTGTTTATACTATATAAATTGTCTTATGTTTTATCCTTCAGGATTTAATTTACATTACACTTAGGCCATATGATATGAATCCATTTAAAAATGATTACCTGTTGATTACCTTTACGTAGTAAAGTAGCAAAATCCTTTAGCATAGTGTCAGGAAAATCACCAACATGGGAGGAGTTTTGGAAAAGATAGACTCCAGTTAGATTGTGAATCATTTGCAACTCTGTGAACACATCATAGAGTTAGATTAATTTATCCATTTGTTATTTGTTTCCTGCTTTGGTCACATTAAAGACACAGAAAGAGTCATAGACCCTACTGTGTGTGTCTGCAGTGTATGGCATAAACCAGAGCTCAGATTCGGTTGATTTGGTTGAGGTGCAGTCATGCCCTGTTGATACACACATGCACACATTCTTGAAGCTTTAACGCTCCCCACACAGCTATGTGAGTGAGCTACATCCATGCAGTTGTTGGTCATTTGATAGCTGATATTGTACAGTGTGTGATGAGCTACTAACTCTGTCGGAGATCCTGTATTCTTAAGACTTTTATTATTTGGAGCAGCCATGTTTTGAGCAGTTGGTGCAACTCCGAAAGTTGGTAATAGTCAGTTGAACATAATGCTTTTATTAGACCTAAAAAAGGAAATCAGACCTCAGAGGAAAATGTAAAACATCAACAGGTTTGTTGTGCTGAGCTGCAGAACAGCTGTGCTCATATTGCAATTGCAGCAGCAGCTTAATTACTGTAGAACTTTGTGAGATTCATATAGTCATATTTTCTCTTTTATTTTAGCCATCCTAACTGTTCATGTTCACATAGTCTTGAGCTTAATTAAAATGTGAATGTTCTGAAAATTGATGTTGTAATTGTAGTATTTTCATTGATTTAGTTTATTCTGATTGTAATGAGCATCTTTAATTTGACTTCAGTGTGATCGGACGTCTTCTTTTTGACATCGGTGATCATTCACTTATTGGATAATTAATTCATTTAATGAAATTCAAGGCTTAGTGCAGCTCAGCTTCACTCTAAACAGATCAGACAGGATAAGCTGTCATCAGGAAAGAAGCTTTCACATTTTAATGTATGTAATAACAGTAATGTGTTCAGTGCACCCTTTTTTCTTGGTCAACTCATTGCACAATACAGGTGTGTGAACAGTGTGATCATTCTAATTCAGTATCTGTGCTTTCCATAATTTACAGTATTGAGCAGCAAGTCAGATGACACTAAGCTTGTTTGTGCCATGTGACCACTGGTTTGTCAATAGATATTCTTCAGTAAAATAATAATGCAAGTCAAAACAAAACAATCATTATTTGAGCACTACATGTGTAAAACCGTTTCACTAACTGTTTTGTAATTATTTAATGGAAATGATCACAGTTTAATTAAACATGTTACTTGTTTGCTACAAAAGCTTCGACATACAAAACACTGATCATGCATAGTTCATGAGGGCCAGACACAATGCAGATCACATCTGCGGTTCGCTATATATGTGTGTGTGTGTGTACACTCTGAAGTGGGTCATTCTGGATAGTATGGGGTTAATCTGTCCATGATGGTTAATCTCTAACCACAGTACCAAATACCCCAACCTCAACACACAGTCTACCACACACATGTGCATGCACATACCTCACAGTGTAGCCTTACGTCAATGAGTTATGAGCCTTAGAGTGTGACTCAGGATCACACACAGACATACACAAATGCACACACATGTATACCTCCAGCTGTTCATATGGGATGAGGCGTCGGCTTTCTCCTAATTAGATGATGTCCCAAGAGACGCAGAGCCTGGCCCAGTGAATCCTCCCAGTCTCCCCAGTCACAAAACACCAACCATTGCTGTGTGTGTGTGTGTGTGTGTGTGTGAGAGAGAGAGAGAGACAGCATGGGGGGGGGGTCTGCCACCTCCCTTCTGTTCCTTGTCTGTTGTACAAAGCGAGGTAACCTGATATGACAGACTCTGAATAATACTAAGCTCTTAACACTCAGAGCTGGACTTATCATCCAACTTTTTACACAGGTGATGCAACGATACATTTATTCATTCATATGTGTTTGTAACTAGTAAACTGTTAATTCAAAATGCACATAATAAATAAATAATCTTCATCACTTTAAATTTTTTGATAAGTGAAATTAACACTCAGGCTTATTTGTATTAAACTATTTACACTCAACAAGCCCATTGTTAGTCACTTGAGCGCCAAAAAAATATATTTGCAGCATGTTATAGATTTTGCTGTATTGTATGCCACTTAGGTGTATTTCCTGCTGCCCTCTAAGTGGATGATGATTGTTTTTTCAGCTTGTCGCCACAGCTCACGTGACCATGACAACTATAGAAAACATGTAAGAGGAAAACTACACAGAAGCTGGCTTAATTGTTATCATTTAGCTATAGACCTCATACTTCAGTTACCAAAGGCCATCTTTATCCAATACCACCTATCAAATAGGCCTTTAATTATCAAGTCTCTGCCAATAACAATGTTGATATTGGGTAACTGAAGGTGTTATATAAAATAGGTCAAATTACTGACTACTTTGTCTATTTGGGGTTACATTGAGCTGTATGTTATAGTAGGTGTTTAGCAGCCATCTGTAGTGTTTGGTAGATGCTTACAGAATGTCAGTGTGTTGCAGTAAGTGATTGCCGTCTGAAAGCATCTGTTTTGTCCAACACAGCTGTGTAACCCTTAGCCTGTTACCCACTGGCCATTCAATTGTTCACCTTGCCTTAAAAAAACTTTAAATATAGGAAATTCACTGTTTAAGTAATGCAATTAATGAGTAAAGTAATTAATAATTCTTCTAATATTCTGCCTCCACAATTAAACTGAGTTTGGTCTTGTTTGCACAACAAAGTGTATGTAATACCATTTACACATTTCAGACACAGATGACAAAGAAATCTGGTTATTCATACCTTGTATACATGATAAATACTACCATCCTGCTTCCTTATTTATTTGTACAGGTGCAGTTCATTGTTGTCATACTTTGTTGTCTACAGCACATACTGGGTCTGTTTATTTCAAAGTTCTATAGGTTGGCATAGGGCTGGGCCATATGATCAAAAAGTTAAATCTTGATTTCATCTGATATTTACATGTGCAAAAACAAACTGTTTACCTCAAAAATTTGAAGATGACAGAGCTACTGAAGTCCATGCAATTGTGAAAAAGATTTTAGTGTTGCAAAGTAACTTAAGCAGTACCGGCGTTCTTGCTCTGTTTCCCTCACCCTCTTCCACTTTTCTTTACCCTCCTTGGTTACCGTGGGAACTGCAGAACAAAGCCTTGAGCCTATGTGGGATGTTTTCAACTCCATATCCTCTGGCCTACTTCACACACCCACCCTGACAGTGTGGATAGGAATATTCATTGTGTGGGCAGTGGTGCATGTGTGTACTGACCCTGGTCTAACTTGTCAACAGTGTTTTATTGGTCCAACTAAGAGCCACTGACTGTCAGGAAGGACTGCTGTTCTGTTTATGTACAAGATGGCTGAAGTTACAAGAAGCTTAGCATTACCTTTCAGATTTTTGTTAACTCTAGTACTGTGTGTGCGTGTTCATCACCCACCCTTCAAACTAGTAGAGGAACACAATCGGTATGAAGCCAAGAGGTTCAGAGACAGAGTGCTTAAGTTCCCTGTGTCAACAGAAAACAAAGATGTGAAAAAAGAGAAGAGGAGTTACTATGAAAGAAGGAATGGGCCGTCTCTTGTCTCTGGTTTTGTCTAACAGCTTGCTTACAAAATGGCTTGCTTTGTGTTTCCCTGTTGAAGCAGTGGATCCCAGATTTCTCTAACTGCTGTCAATCCGCCTGAAAAGACAAACACAAACACTGCCTTAGTGTTAGCCGTATGTGCATTTGAAATAAAGCAAATTAACCAACCACATGAATATACCACATGTCATTGATAAATCAGTCATTCAGGTATAGATTATTGCACACCAACTTGTTAGATTCAGGCTCTGAAACATTTTACTGAAAGGTCTTTTATGAAAGTCAGTGCGAACTTTCCACCAGAGAACCATGGCCTCTGTCGTGTTTTAGGTCCTTTAGTCTGCTAGCTTCTGATACTAGCTGTGGTGTTTAACCTGGCCTCAACATTGACTTATGTTTTTCCTGCACATCTGTTAATAAATACTATCTTTTTGCTTTATAGATTTTTTTTTCTCTAGTTTTAAAGTTTTTTTTTTGCATTGTTCCATCACTTATGGAACTGTTTTCTAGTCTGGTGAATGACCCTTTCTCTATCACAACTTTTTTCCCCCATATTTCATACAGTTTACATAGCTTCTTTGATTTTTGGCTTGCATTTCCAAATGTGAATGCATGAAACTCCTATGACATCATCACAGTCCTCACCATTTTCTGTCACTATGCAGATCATCAGTATTACTTCCTTTTGTCATTGATTTCTTGTTGAAATCTGATTTAGTAAGCCAAAATAAAAGCTAACCAAAATTCTAACATCTATTTTGTTTTTAAATGAACAAGTCTTTAAATTTCCTTATTGGATTTCCTGCTGTTCTGTTTTATTAGGGAAAGGTTAAAAGCTGTTCTACTAATCCTCTTGTTGAGGAAGTAGAAAACTGGGAGTCACAGAGCAAAAGGCATATGATAACAATCAACGTTGGCATAGTACTACAATGCACTAACAAATGTGAAATTTATATTAAATTATCTTAACTTTTGGAAACTTTGCTGATGTTGGCATGGTAACAGAAACCAATGTGATTCTCCCGAGGAACACAGGAGCAGGAGGATTTGATTTGTTAAGCATTCAAAGTGGTGAAAAAGTGCTGAAACACACAACTTTACAGCTCAGTTAAAGTCAGACCTCTTGTTAGCTGCCACCATTTTATTGATCTCGGATTAGAAATGTGAGCCCAGTGTGTTAGTGGGGCATGGATTTAGGCCTTTGTGTATATATGTGTGTGTGTCTAAGTGGGTCAGTGTAGCTGGCACTATTGATTCTTTGTCAGTTTTAAGTGTTAGATCCTGCTGATGTTGCTGCAGGAGAAATTTCATAGATCTGGACATGCACACACACATGCATACTCAGTTTGCAGTTCACTCAGGAGTGACAGTGAATTTCATACACTTAATTTGACTCTATATTTATCGAGTTTATAGGTGTATAAATATACACAAACACCACATGAAGCATAGGCAGTATGACATAGCTGACAGCTTTGTCGTATGTTCATGTGTACAAGTGGTGATGAGTGTAAGCCTATCTGTCTCATCTATAATGAACCACCAACATGACCTTAGCAGTGACTTGAGTCATATTGTGTTTTTCCAAATGGAAACATCCACTTGAACACACCACAGAGCCTAACACCAAACTTCCAGTCTGACAGAGATGGTTTTCTCTTTTCTACCAATGACACGAAGCTTCATTTCTATTTGTTAGATGTAAATTGAATGAATGATATAAACTGTCGTCAGTTAAGACAGTAGTGTTAGTGAGCAGTGTCATTGGTTCTGTTATTTGTTAGTGTTCTTTACTACAAACCAACATCTTGTGCACATGTAAAATAAGCCTGAAAAAAAAAAACAGTATTGTTTGGGTTGACAGACATAAACTTCTCCAAAAAGTTCAAATTAAGCTTTTTGCTCTGCTGACAGTATTTTTGGATATATATGGCTTTGTGATTTGTTTGTAAATGCAATAACCAATCTTTTAAATGTATTTATAGTGACGGTTGAGGCTATGCTTTGCATCTCGAACCCTAACCATCTGTCAAGAAAATTATCTTTAAAATAACTTTCCAACTCAAAGTAATGGCCAATTCTTGGCATCATTACTCGTGTTTCTGACAGAGTTGGTCTTAAATATAATCAGCAAATCAAATACAATCATATCACATCTCATGCAAAATAACATCTAGCTAGTAGTATGTTTAGTGTTTTACATGCATCTCTGAACCTATCTGTCATGTGTTTGCATGAAATGGATTAGTTCGTTTTCAGCAGAATTCTCTTTCTGCCATAAAGACATCTGGTAGCCAGCTCACATGTTTTATTCACACAGTACAGTGTGTGTTTGCGACAGCGAGGGAAAGACTGGCTTGGCTCTCGCATTACCTGCTGGTGTGCAGGGTAGTGTAACAGTATCCCCAGGTATTGCACTACCTGTCTGAAGCTGTCCCTGCAGCTCGGTTGTAAGTGGTGTAAAATGATAGTGCGTTTATAAGCATGGTGAGCAGATGACACAGTAGACCAAGGGCCAGTTTCACAAAAACTTGACCAAAGTGTAGATCTCACTAATAGTCAAACCAGAGATAAAAATCTAAATGTACCTGTTGCAAAAAGGCTGTTTAATTTTTGGTTATATTTAGTATGACTAATTTGCTTTGAATTTTGAGTAAACTGGCTATTTATACCTCTAAATTCCCAAGTCCACTCCAATAGAAAAGTTTTACTTTTAGGCAGAGTTCTAGTCATTAGCTAGCTATGACACAATAGGTAGGATTTACTAAGGGAAATTCTGCAACTGGTCGGCAAACAAGCACAAATTTAGATGCAGCCATTTGAATTCAATATCATGACCATTGCAAATTTGTGCATAGGCAAACCTGATGAAGTTGTAGGCGCAGCTTTTTTAGTTGTAATATGACAAATGTAATGTAAAACATAGTGTTTTATACATTTGTTTCTCTTAGGTAACAGCATAGCAACACAAAGATGCATTGTCCATAGTCCTGAAGGGTGCAAACATTGGTATATTTGAAGTCATTAAGATGAAGATTTTGGGTCTTTCTTTTTTCTGGTGTACAGGATGACATTTCATTTCATTTCATTTATTTGGATCTCCATTAGCTTTGGCTTAGGCCAACACTATTCTTCCAGGAGTCCACACCCAACACAATTGTCTTTGCACTACAGTACACAAATTACCAAAAACACCCATACACAAAACAAAACAACTAAAAACATTCACAA
>JAPTMW010000016.1:4172495-4184939 GCA_029822955.1 Ostorhinchus angustatus | reverse complement strand
GTTGTGTACTGTTGTGAGTTAACTGACAGAAAAATGACTGTCCCAGTTATGTTCTTATTACTGATTCAGTAACATTAAAAGTTATGTCAAAAGAGTCTGAAAATTTCAAATATCCAATTTACAGAGAACTAAGGAGATGCCGCTCAGTAACATGAGCCCTAACGGTGAAATAAAGGCAAATTACTCTGTCATTGATTTTGAGATTTATGGAAAATTGGCGTTATTATGTTAAATAGATATTGTCTAACACATAATAACCGAAAAAAAGTGCACGGTTTTTCATTGTGGAGCAAATTGTATAAGTCTGCAGAATCTGTTCGGGCATGTTCATCAGGCCTTGTATTGTTGTCAGTAACTCTATAGAAGTATAAAGTTCTACAGAATTGGCAAATGACATAAAGGTCAGAGCATGATTCATTTAAATGTAGATGTTATATTCAGGTTTGTTTCTATCCAAGAGAAACTCATCTCCAGGCAAAACAAATTTAAGTGGTGTCATGTTTTTATGAGTAAGTAATTAACAGTGCACTAACAAGTCTGATCCTGTTGTTAACAAAAGTTGACTGTGACATTGTTTACTTCCACATGACACCCAAAGGTAGAACGGAATTGTAGAAGGAAGAAATAAAGTTTTATTCAGTCTTCCACTTCACTATCTGATCAGAATTCTAACTTCACAGACACTCAATGATCGAAGGACTCCTATTCAGTCTCTTTATCTGTGTTTGTCCATTTCCAGATACTGTATGTTGCTTCAACAGAAAGACAAGTGGGAGGAGCAGGAGGGGAGGGGGCAGAAGGAGAAGGAGGAGCTAAACCAGGAGATCCAAAAGAATCGTCAGCTGCAACAGGAGAATCTACAGCTAAAAACAGACGTTGACAGGTAAACAAATGCAGTTACTCTTGGACAGTCACATGCTTAGCAGATGTCATTTACATTATACCTGATGACACTTGGGTCAGACTTGTGTGTAGTCTGATCCTGAAAACTATAAATTAAAAAATTCCTTTCTGCTACCTGCATTAACTTTTGATTTGATTAAACACATTAATTTCTTTGTTCTTTGACCTCTTATATTTCTTACTTCCAGGTTGACTGAGATCCAGTCACAGCAGTCAGAGCAAAGTGAAGGGCTCCAGCAGCGCATGAACGACCTCAAGAGCTCATTAAGCACCGCTCAGCTAGAAGTCAGTCGATGGATGGCACGATATGATTCATTAATGGAGCAGCACCAGGGCCTGGATCTGACCATGACCAAACTAGATAACCACTGCGAGGTAACCTGGACCCTGTAGTTAATTATGATGCAAATAGGAAACGAAGATTGCATGCACACATTTTTTCACACACCATAGTAGTAGTTCGGCTTTAAGCTCTTCAACTTCCATTTTGAGAACTTATTTAACTCCCTTTTTTTGTGTCTGTTTAGCTGTTGAGTCGGCTGAAAGGGAACCTGGAAGAAGAAAACCACCACCTCCTGAGTCAGATCAACCTATTGAGTCAACAGAACCACACTCTTTTGGAGAGAAGCATGGAGAGCAAGGAGCTCTACCATCAGGAACAGAAGTTATACATGTAATTTTAATATTATTATTTTGCCTTTATTTAACCAGGAAAGAACCACAGAGGCACAGTTAACAACATTTCAGTTAGCCGTAGTGTTAGAGCCACATATATAAACACCACATACATTTATAATAATAAAAATGAATTATTACATGGATCCAATTAGGCGAGGCTCTTAAGTTATGTAATTGTTTATGACAGAGGAAACAACATATTTAAATTCTGTTTTTCCCAGTTTCATATGGACTTTTGATTCATAACGGCATGAAAAATTCTGGGACTGATGTTTAACTGTTCACAGTACAACATCTGAACTTAATCCCATCAGAGAAACTATAGATGGTCACATTAGATATCTATGCAAGAGTTTTGCTTTTTTTGTCTTACTGTTTGTGTCTCTCTCTCTATTCAGTGATAAACTGAATGCTCTTCGACGCCAAAAAGAGAAACTGGAGGAGAAGATCATGGACCAGTACAAGTTCTATGACCCAACACCTAAAAAGTAATAATTTATGACATATGAAACAAACATATGCACTGATCTCTGCAAAAAGTTCCATGACATGAATATGAGAATGTTAAATGAATAGTGGTGTTGATGGGTCTTAGTGGATAAGATCACTACCCTCAAGCAGCAAACTTTTTGATTTATTTTGTCCAACTTTGTTATTCAAATGTGTTTGGCTTGCATTAGTCTCGGCCCCCTGTGCAAACTGATTTTACTGTGATTCTCTTTTAATGACAGAAAATTTACTGAGTATATGGAGTAAATATAATATGTTTCTTAATTTCACACATACATATATCATACATACTCATAATTTTACTAATATGAAGAATATGAAAATACATGAAGGTGTTCATGTATTTACAGGAGCCATCTGTGATCCCACTTTGTCATTTATTCTGTTGACAGACATTACACTACAGATTCAAATTAAAATATGGAACCTTAAAAACAGGTTAGCAGTTGGAGATGTAACTGGTATAGAACAGGGGTGTCAAACAAGCAGCCTGCGGACTGAAAGTGGCCAGTCAAAGGGTCCAGTCCGGCTCGTGGGATGAAGTTGGGATGTGCAAAAATTACAGTAAATATATTAACAGTCAAGGGTGTCAAACCCATTTTAGTTCAGGTTCCACATACAGACCAATGTGATCTAAAGTAAAGTAATGACATAATAGCCTATAAATAATTAAATCAAATTTTATTTATATAGCACCAAATCATAACAAAAGTTATCCTAAAATAATGACAACTACAAATTTTCCTCTAGGTTTAATGTGGGAAAATAACATTACACTATGAAAATACTTACATTTACAAACCATTTAAAGCAGGGGTCCCCAACTCCTGGTCCCCGGACCGGTACTGGTCAGTGGATCATTGGTACTGGGCCAAGAAGAAAAAAAAATGTGGTTAATATTAAAGCTATTTTTTTCCCATTACTCTTGCGGAGATTTTATTTTGGAAAAACGACTGTTTCCGCCCTTGCCTCACAACTGGTCTTGACTCCGACATGCCTTTTCACGCATCAGTAACACAAGCTGAAGAAATAAGCCAAAAACAAAATTCACTGGAGAACTTTTTGGGGAAGAATTATGGGGCTGCAGAAGGGTCACAGACTGCCTGCAAACAGAAAGCTGCATTTCAAAGGAAATATCATGAATCCTGCCTAAGTTACAGGTTCATTACAGCAGATGACGCACCCATGATCTGTAATTTGCGGTGACCAACTAGTTAATGAGCATGAAACCCTCAAAGAATAGTTTGTAAATGGAAATATTTTAATGGACATGGAGTTGTCTTTATATTGTATATTATATTGTCTTTATCTTTTATATTGTCTGTATGGGTTATTATGCCATTATTTTACTGGTCCCACGTGAGATCAAATTGGGCTGAATGTGATCTTTGAACTAAAATGAGTTTCACACCCCTGGTATAGAAGCTAGCTGTGATGCATTGTATAGAGACAGTAACAGTCCATATGATGTGTTTTGTACAGTTAACTGATAAATGCTTTTGTTTACACACAGGAGGAGTCAGTGGTCCGGAGCCAAAGCTTTAGCCAAACTGATCAAACCCCGAAAGGAGAGCAGCAGAGAGAGAGCAGGAGACCGAGACAAGGATGGTGGAAAAGACAGAGAAAGAGCAAAGAGTGCCCCAGATATCCCCCTGCCTGCACCACCTCCCCTGCTCCCCCCTGAGACCCCTCCACCGGTTCCTCAGAGGACATTAAGTGACAGCCAAGAAACCAGTCACACCCACAGTAACCATAACAACCACACTTCCAGCCCCAGCCTGGGACCTCGGAGTCCAGCACTCACACCCATAAACCGAGGTAAATCCAGAGACGCAGTGCTTTGCTACACGGTTTTATCGCCTGTCAGGACATGACAAAGTCCATACTGTCACTGGAGGAAACCTTTGATGGCTGTAGATTAATAATTTACCCAAGTGTCATAACAATTTATAACTGTAACAATTAGATAATCTAATTCTAATACATGATTGCTAATAGTTTGGCTCTTAAAAGCATGAAAACTGTGAAGTCGGTCTGATTTATGTGCAGATCCCAATCAGTATCTATAGAGGGTGCTGTTGACTAAATAACTGAATAGATCACTGACAACAGCCTTATACTTCTGTTTGTCACTTCTTTACATCCACTTTGTGTCTCCTGTAACTAGATTTGGATTCTTACAATAGAAATCGTAGCAATATCTGGGCCAAATTAGTTTTCATTGATAATTAGTTCTATTGCACCTAATTTTATCGGACACTGTGCTAGAGAGAAATTATATAATTAATTTTGGAAGAATATAAGAACATGGACATCTGATTTTTCCCAAAATCAGTTCAAGCCTTCAAACCCAAACAGTGTAAAACAGAAGACAGTCTTTTCGGGGTAGTCTTGGCTCAGACCTCTGACCATGAACCGCAACTTCCCTGTTTTAAATGTAGCTGGGGACCTTTAGCTGTGTCTTATTCCCTGATCTCTCATCACTCCTTTCCTGTTATCTTTCTAATAAAGACAAACATATATCAAGTCATCCCAAGATGGATCCATAAATGTAGTTGCAAGAATTAAGTTTAACATGATACTGAAAGACTGTGACAGATTATAGTTATGGCACCAAAACAACAACAATCTAGTTTAGATTTTTCTTGGCGTGTCATGATGTATGAGATGTCACTGAATGTCGCTTTTTCTGTTTGGGCCAATAAGTCACAGAGGACAGCTCCAGTGGAAAGGAATGCTGGCAGGCTTTTAGAATCACTCAGAGCAATCCAAAATGGCATCAGGAATTGCTCCCAGATTATAGTCATTGAAATGCAGTGACAAGCAATTATTTTGTATTTTAACACAACAGGCCAAAGAAACTGAAAGCTAAACAAAAATGTTTAGTTTAAAGGCACAGATTATTCTAATATTTTTACTGTTATAGAAAGCAAAACATTCTTGTTTAAGGATATAGTCAGAAGCTTTGAGGCTGCAATACAACACTGTGTTGTTGGCCCTCTAAATTCAGCTACGGGTTGAGATCTGTTCCATATATAACAGTAGACAGTAGGAATATAAAGATTTGGTTATTAAAAAGTTACAGCATTTGACAGAGGATTGTTTAAATGTAATATTCACTGTCCATGTTTATAGCATAGGCACAGTGAAAGTAGTTAGCTAAAGAGTTTAACTTGCTGTCTGTGTTGCTGCTGCCCTGATACATTTACCAGTCGAGGCCAAGATAAACTATTAATGAAGGCAAGTTAAAGGTAGTTTTTGCTAGGTGTTACAGACAATAAAATTAGACGCACACTTACCATTCTATCCTTATTTGCTCTATTGCATGGTCTCTACTTATTTTCATGGGTTTTCTGTTACATTTTCACACACACAGAGGGGAATTTTCTTATGACTGAGCTCAATTCACTCCAACAAGTACGGTATATTTAAAAGTCTTATTTAAAGTCTTGCAGCACGCAGACCTTTTCATACCCAATTTGCTGTAAATTAATGCATGAATAATACATGGTGCTAATGTGGCCACTATGCAGCTACATATACCTAATTAATCTTTATGAATGTGACACCCCATCTGTCCCACATCATTAACCTCATAGTATAGCTGCTTAAGTTGTATTTTTGGCCAAATTGTGATATATGCGTAACTTTACTCTCCTAAAACTGTTGATTTATTTTGCACCATTGGCTGTGACCTGAAAAAATATGACTTAGGTAATTATGCTATGAGGCTGACAATTTTACTAGCCTTATGCTGAAACTGTCATTTTCTATGAGTGAGTTGAGGTTGGTCCTGTGTGTAATGCATGAATTATTCTAACAGTGATATTCTGGTTTCTGGGTTTGTCTCTAATACAAGTTGTTTTGCATGATAATCTGTTATTTATCAGTTCTTGTTTATTTCATGAATAACGTCTTAACCAGCCTTTTATTCACTGTCATTGTTTCATCCTTTTCTCTACATTCCTACCATCTCTTTCTCCCGTGTCTTTTCGTTTCTCTCAGCCCCTCCGGCTCAGAAACGCTTCCATTTCTTCCGCAGTAAAAGTCAAGACAAGCTCCTCCCCACATCTCCCACGTCTCCCACAGCCTCCTCTGCCTCCCACCCCTCTTCCCGCTCCTCACTCTCTCTCTCCAGACGACTGCGATTCTGGTCTTCCACTGACATCAGAGCCGACGTCCTCACTAGCCATCCCATCTTGGCCAATGAAGTGTTCTAATATCCCCCTCTTCATCATCATTTTTAACCATCCACATTATCATCATCACCTTCACGGTCGCCTTCACATCTGATTTTGTAACCGCAATGTGAACCTCAACATTCCATAGATCAAACAGTAATGCAGGAAACTGTTGTTCAACCAAGCATACAGACATACATACAACACACAGGTGCATGTCGCTGTTGAGAACCAGCCAGTGCCACTAGTAAGTGTAAAGACGGCCTATTTGTGTGTGATGTGCGCACATGCTCCTGCTTCTAAGCACCCAGAGCTGCCTGCATCTGTCTGCATGTGCCTGAACACTTGTTCATATTTGACCACTATGTGCATAACTGTGTGCTGTTGTCGCCTTAAATTGGTTTAATCATGCTGAGTTTGTGCGTCAGGCAGGAATTACGGCTGTCGGAGATCAGATCTCATTTCAGTCCGATTTGTTGTTATTTGCTTAAGGACAGATCTGTTTTCTTCATAAACCTCTGCTTTAGCGTTTTCTGTTTATTTATACAGTATCAAAGTTCACCACAACAACCAATGCATCTGCTGCCGATGCCACTTCTCTATCAGACATGTCTGTGTGCTTGCCAAAACCCTTCATCTATCCATCCCGTGGTGTTTAAAAAAAAACATGGACCCAAACAATGTTTTAGGATTGAGGGAGCTGCTGTAAGCAGTATTAAAATCCAGATTCACCATAAAGTAATTTCAGTTCAGACTCATTTCCTATCATTTGTAAGGAGAACTCACATAATTACAGTTTCTCTTACAAATAAACATAAGTAATAAAATCCATTCTCGTTTAGCCTGATGCACTCAGGGGTTTTTACTGCTACAGCGTTGTCTGACCAAGGCAGCTAATGCTTCATCACTCCACTTTGACTGCTATTATTTTACATAAGGATTTAGAGCTTAATTCAACACTTTATCTATCCACCAAACTATCTGTTAGCTATTCCCACTTTATCTACTGCAGGGTTGCAGTGAGGCTGAAACATAAAACAAGATCACAACTCACTGTAAAACAAACAAATCTACAGTTTCCTGCTTTGTCAATGAGACTGCATTGATCTGAATCTGGTTGACAAATGTTATGTAGTGTCTGTATCAACACTCAGAGATATTAATTCCTACATGGTGGATGCTGCTCAATGAATTGTTTTATGTCAGCAAGACTGATGCAACTGAGATGTTTCAGTTTATTTAGTTAGAACTATGAAGTCAAGTACTGTAGCCAAAGGAAATTGGATTAGCCATCAATCATTTGACATTTCTTGCCTATAAAATATGTGGTGTTTATTTTCTTGACAGCACATGGTAGAGCTTTGTATTGGTTTGTTTTAGACATGCATTCAATAATAATAGATATTATAGTGGTTTTTAGTTGGGAGAGTTCGAATGAAAGGATTCATAGTATTCACTTGGATTTCCTGTTATACTGGTAACTACACATGCACACACGGACCCCCATGTTTGATTCCTGCATTTTCAGCACTGTGCTTCCTGTGTTTGTGTATTTTATTTGTCCCAAGATGTACAGTGGTAAAATGTGTCTTTTTTTTTTAAGCATGTTCTGATTGGTCCACAGGTGTGACTGACAGGGGTCGTGGAGTATATCGTAGCAGTACTCCTGGAGGCAGCAGTGAGAGCGTTAATGGAGAAGACAGCCACGGACAAGGTGATGAACATGTCATTGATGAAAAATGAATATATTCAAGTGGTAATTCAAACATCAAAAGAGAAGGCAGTTAATGTGAAAGACATATTGGTATTTATGACCAGTTATTAAATATGAATATTAGACCAGTTTTTATTACCCAAGTTTTACATGGAAAAAATTCTAATTGATGTGTTTTCTGTTTCCAGGTCAAACCTACAAGGCTCTGAGCTCTACTCCTAATAATCAGTCATCCTCAGCAGGTCTAACAAACAACTCCAGACTCGGACAAGTCCCCAGTCGCAGGCCCAGAGGTAGGAGTCTGCAACTGCTGAGCTATGGGTCCTTAGCAGGATATTTGTATTTATAAAGTTCTGACATATTTTTAGGTCTAATATATGATGAAGATTCTCGCCACAACTCCTCCGACTTAGTTTTTGGTCGCCATGGCAACACAGGAGGACGCCCAGGCTCAGCCGACTTCAGCCACAACACCTCCAGCTCCAACTCACCTGTCAACTGCAGAGGTACAGACTTTAACTCAATCCAGCGGTTTATTTATAGAAATAAATGGGACTGTCTGTCATTAATAGATATTATTCGGAAGTCCCTTAGTTTATATCTAATGTATGTCAGGTGTTAAATACTGCATACTCTCTTAGATGCCTTTTCAAGTACGTTACCACCAAGATTTTTTCCTATGTCAGATTCCTCAGATCGTCAGGTTCGCTCGGCAAGTCTCTCTAGCGATGATGTCATGGGCCTGAGCCAATCACAACAGACTCTGTCACGTAGCTCCACCCTCCCATATGACCACACACCTCAAAGGGCCCAGCCGCAGCGTGGAGGCCCGTCTAAGAGTAAGACCCGCCCGTCGTCTCCTGGGAGTGAGATGGTGACGCTGGAGGAGTTTTTGCAAGAAAGCAACCTACAGTCGCCTCCTATGGTAAAAAATACATGGATGCTAAAAATACACGGACACTGAGCAGCAGCTACATATGAATCCCCTGGTAGCATATATAGCTACTGGATTACGGAAGCAAAATGTACTACAAACAGATTATTTGTGTAATAAAGTACAGTTTGTTGTACGTTTTCCTGCTTTTCATAGCAATTCTATTACTTTAATTGGTTTGATTCTATTGCTTTCTTACAAAGCAGGTAAATAAAGGTAAAGGTGGTCGAGGACATATCATTATGGAGTTAGTAAAGGTCATTGATTTCTAGAGATCAAGTCAAGAAATAATAGGATATTATCTGGAAAATATTGAGAAACCTAAAAAGTACGGGAAGTCACATTAAAAAAAAAGTGCATAATGTGTTTTTCTATGTGAGTCATACCTTTTGTTGCATTTCATTGTGGTTTCCAGTCCAGCTGGAGCTGAGATATCAATGATAAAAAAGGAAAGAATTCTTTGTCATCTTTTGTGTTGCTAATATTAGGATATTTTACATCAGCCTTATGGGGAAAACTAAACAGTTAGCTGGCTTTATATGAAATTTGCACAATATAGTAATTGTGTCTTTCTGGTGAGACACATTACCATTTGCTGGAACTAATGGGCTGATTATGGAGCACTTAGTAACCAACACCACTCAGTGAAACTACTCTACTACTGTAATGTACCCACATTCTGGTTCAGCTTCAAACAGAGGTGATGCTTTTGCATCAACTCATTTGTCAGCAGCATCTGTTGTGTTTGCCAGTGGCTGTTTTTCATTTTTTTCACTGCACAGCTCTTTCTCATCAAAAAGTTTGAGTAAATTGAGCTTATGATTGATTGATACTTCTGTTGATAGAAAATAACAAATATAGAAATGTTATGATGGACTTGATCTTTTGATTATTGTTCATCAGAGCCTGAAGCTACAGAAACCTGCTGGTGTTTGGATCTGATCAGCCGCAGGACATTCACTTGAGGAGAACAAAACAATAGAAAAGAAATAATTAGGTTTTCCTTGAGCAGCGTTCTATACTGTAGGTTCTATGGCAACAATAAAGCAATATTAAATCCAAATTGAAATGACAATATGTTGATAGATGGCAAAGTTGGATACATATTTGTCTTTATTGGATTGTTATTTCAGATGGCATCAGAGTTCAGAGAAGCATGTATAGCCATTTCTTCTCGAGGCTGTGCCTTTTCTCTCTGTTCCCACACAATCATAATAAACCATTTTATATTTAGACATTATCATGCTGTCTTTAGTTCTGGCTTCAGACCTTTCAAGGACAGGTTGTTTTGAAAACTCTAAAATGGAGAAAGTGAAATTTTTTACAGATATTCACAGAACTGTGGGAAAGTAAGTCTCAGAGCAAGGCATTAACCAAGTAATTCATGGAGGTGTTTCTTCAATGACAGTTTCTACCATTAACAATATTATGAGGAAAAAACTTAGATTCTTCAGTTTATCTTTCATTTTTTTAGTTTTCAATTCATTCTGTTAGGATGGTGCAGTGTAAATTTCAGTACTGGAGTTGTCCACGTTGATATACCTTTCCTGACTACATATATCTCATATGAAGAAATAAAAAAGGCACCAGCAACTGTCATTGCATTGATTTGAATCCAGGCAGGGATCCCTCCGGGCCCCTTTGTATGGTTTGCTCATAAGGTGGTGTTAATGAGACACTCTTTTACACAGTCATTGTCCAGTTTAATAAAAGTACTCCACATCCTCTCTTATCTCACTGCTATGAAGCCAACTCCTTCTACAAATCTACTGTTTCATTCCAGCCTGTCATGTTCACACATGGTGACTGAGCCACATGTGTGAAATCAGCGTGAGAATAGCTCTGGTGGGTCTCTGTTTCTGTCAGTCTGTTCAAATGCATATACTGTTTTCCTAAAAGATCCACCCACACCCACAATATTTCTTTGCAGTCGAGGCCTTCACTGCTGTCTGTTAAGCACCATTGTACTCCCATGGCAGTAAAACATGAAATAACACTGAGTCACATAAAGAAGGAAGTTTTAAATCGGTACGATAAACCAGTCTGATCTTTTTTGATTACCATCCTTACATTGGAGATCTATCAGTTTCTTCAGAATGGTAATTGTTATGGTCCTTTTACCAGTTTAATCCACCTGTGATTTGACACAAATGCCTTGTTATCTTTGGCAGAGTTTTTGCAAGTCCTTAAAACGTATTAAACTCTAACAATCTTAATTTTAGATATTAAATACAAGTTTGACAGGTCACATAACCTTATAGTACAGTATTTAGAGAATTTCATTAACTTCATTTTTTATAAAATTGCATTTTCTCCAATAACTGTGTTTTTAGGAAAACATGTAACAAAACTAAAATAAAACCAGCAGGGAACCAGTAACCGCTAATGTGCATTTAAGTGTGTGTCAAGCTGTGGTGTGTAGAATAATGTGATGGATCAACTCATCAAAAGAAAAACAGAAAATGCAAAGTACTAGTTCGATTAAATCTGGCCCAGTTGAAGCTAGTTGAAAATAACACTTTAGTCAGTTTGAAGGCCACCAAACTCACATTAGGAACTGTGAGAATGAAGCCATTAGAATCACATTGGAAAAAACAGTGATGCTACATTGAGTCACCAGAGAAGGAAAGAAGGAATTGCATCTTAATTTTCTAATTTGTATTCATAATTTGTGTTGTGCCAACAGAGCGAAATATTATATATCGATCAGTGTACACTGTCAGGAAGTGGTTTCTGTATTTAGACCCTGAATGACATTTACTTTATTAGTGGCTTATGTCAGTAAATCAGCAGTAATGTGTCAGTCATCAGTGATAAAGTGCAACTTTTGATGTCAACACTACAAAAATCTGTGTTAGCTTAAAAAACAAAAAGAAATATTTTTCACATTACAATCTGTGTTTAATTGTTTTTCAGGTGTCTACAGGGAGCAGGGAGGACCTGATGACAGATTATTTCCGAAGCCCCGCCCCTTCAGCCCCTGCTGGCAGAGACCAGGTCACCCCCACCAGTTATGTTACACCCACTGTGCAGTCATCTAACCAAAGGCCGGGCCAGAGTGTGAAGCCATCGCCCCGCCAGCCTGTTGGCCAGTCCCCCGCCTCAGCCCAGCCCCTCACCCAGAGAACCAGCCAATCACTGAGCAGGACCTTCAGCCTGGCCTCCGCTGATTTGCTGCGCTCCAATGGACCCGACAGTTTCCGTGGAAATGAAGGATCGCCTGGTCAATCAGATGTGGTTGTTCGGCGGCAAGGTGGTGGGGCGAATGGCAGAGAGCGGCCTCTGTCTGCTCGCCTGGCTGGTCCAACCAATCAGCACGGAGATGCAAGCTTTCTGCACACGCCCATTCACCACTCATCGTCTCTCAACCTGCAGACAGAAAGATTCGCAGAGAGGGAACGAGCGAGGACATCCTCCACCCGCAATGGGCCCACCTCATCCTCAACCTACCATCACCGTGGAGAAGTTGCCATGGTAACACCTGTCAGGGCTGTGCCTGCTACACGGTCAGATGATGTCCATGA